>BSBK01006564.1:0-255000 GCA_027943335.1 Chamaecyparis obtusa
CACAAATGTATATATATACATATGTATATATACATATGTATATAGATATATATACATGTGTATATATATGTATACATGTGTATATATATATATACATATGTATATACATATGTATACATATGTATATATAGATATGTATATATACATATGTATATATATATATATGTATATATATATGTGTGTGTGTGTGTATATATGTGTATATATATATGTATATATATGTATATATACATATGTATATATATAATACATATGTATATTTATATACATATGTATATATATATACATATGTATATATATATACATATGTATATATATATATATATATATTACACATATGTATATATATGTATATATCTATACATATGTATATATATATATATATATTGTATATGTATATATAATATATATATACATATGTGTATATTTGTATATATATATACATATGTGTGTGTGTGTGTATATATATATATATATATATATATATATATATATCTATGTATGTATGTATGTATGTATGTATGTAATGTTTCACTTTATTTGAGGTAACTTAAAATACAAAGAATGATTAAAATGAGAATTCTTCATTATTATGATTATAATTATATAATTTTATAGTAAATAAAACTAGAGTCAATAAAATATAAAAAATTTATAAAAAATTTAATTATATATTTCATATTATAACTGCACTTGATTACTAAACTAAAAGATAACTACTAGCCACTAGGTGACACTCCTTATTATTTTGAATTACACAATTATTACTCCAAAGGGGTTCATATATGAAAGGCATCTACCTTGGTTAACACGATCGATAGTCGTCTAGCATGTCGTATGCATGCAAGATGATTGAATGCATCTGAATCGTCCACACTGTTTCAAAAAATCATGAATTTGTTAATTTTTTTAAGTGTGAACCTAACTGCAAAGCTATTTATTAACCCGGGCTAAGTCAAGGATAGGTCTGTGGTTTACTTTATGCAGTGCTAACACTAATGAATTCGTTAAAAGTGACAAGCGCTCTGATGAATTCGTCAGAAGTGACAAGCACTGACGAATTAAGTGACAACAATTTAATTAAAGCTTCTTTCATGAAAAGAGAGGAGAAGGAAAGTGACCTATTATTTAATTATTCTAATTATCCAACCCATCGATGGGCATGTTTAAATGCTATAAGTTGATCTCACTAGTACAATTTGATGCGGACTCAAGTATGGTTGGCATTTTTGGATAAGCACGAGTGTAACACCAAACAAAATTGTCTAAGAATGATTGTACTTACATGGTGATGACAGAGAAAACAATAAAAAAACATTAACAATTTCCTGTGAGCACATAGTCTTACACGCTTAACACATAGAGTTTCGTCAATAAGGATACAAGTTTTGAATTTATCTTCTTCTAGATGAAAATCTATATTATTAAATTAGTTCACAAAAAGATCTCCACTATTATAAAGATAAGAAATTTTTTTTACTATGAGTGCCAGTCCAAACCTAACTATATATAAAAGAGAGCCAAATAATATTTGCAGGCCCATGTGAAGCAAACAGGACTCCTCCACCACCACAGCCACAGCCATGACCTCTCACAGATATTAGAGAAGGAAAAAAGAAACCTTTTAGAGAAGGAAGATAGAGTGTAGAGCTTTCAGAAAAGTAGCCAATGAGGTACTTTTTCCGAATCTCCGACTTCAGAGAAGGAAAACTGGTACCTTTCAGAGAAGGAAGATAAAGTGCAAAGCCTTTGGGAAAGTAGCCAGTGAGGTACTTTTCTGAATCTCCGACCTTAGAGAAGGAAAACAGATACCTTTCAGAGAAGGAAGATAGAGTGCAGAGCCTTCGGGAAAGTAGCTAGTGAGGTACTTTTCTAAATCTCTGACCTCGGAGAAGAAAAATTGATACCTTTTAGAGCAAGAAGATAGAGTGCAAAGCCTTTGGGAAAGTAGCCAGTGAGGTACTTTTCTGAATCTATGACCTCGGAGAAGGAAACTGATACCTTTCAGAGAAGGAAGATAGAGTGCAGAGCTTCAGGAAAGTAGCCAGTGAGGTAATTTTCTGAATCTCCGACCTCAGAGAAGGAAGATAGAGTGCAGAGCCTTTGAGAAAGTCTCCTGTGAGGTACTTTTCCTAATCTCCGACCTCGGAGAAGGAAAATTGATACCTTTCAGAGAAGGAAGATAGAGTGCAGAGCCTTCGGGAAAGTAGCCAGTGAGGTACTTTTCCAAATCTCCAACCTCAGAGAAGGAAAATTGATACCTTTCAGAGAAGGAAGATAGAGTGCAGAGCCTTCCAAAAACTAGCTAGTGAGGTACTTTTCCAAATCTCCGACTTTAGAGAAGGAAAACTGATACCTTTCAGAGAAGGAAGATAGAGTGCAGAGCATTTGGGAAAGTAGCTAGTGAGGTACTTTTCCGAATCTCTGACCTTAGAGAAGGAAAACTGATACCTTTTAGAGAAGGAAGATAGAGTGCAGAGCCTTCGGGAAAGTAGCCAGTGAGGTACTTTTCCGAATCTCTAACCTCAGAGAAGAAAAACTGATAATAATTTATATAAATCTATATAAATCTAAATTTAAAGATAATTTATGTAGTTCATATTATTTTAAATAGTAGTTTTGAAATTGTATAGTACCTATTTTGAGCAAAACATGTGCAAATGATTTGTTTTTTGCTTACATTTATCTCATAGGATATTTATGAGGATTTAATATTACCAATCCTTTGTCTTTTCGAATGCAGAAAAGCTCTGATTTTTCCAATAAAGCCTACGCTTTTGACGGCGTAACTGACGAAGCAAGCAACAAAACCAGATGTTACTTTTTCGTCCTCTTTGTCTCCGAGATATAAATGGAAGACATTAGGTCATTTTCGCCCGTTGCTGGAGTACTTAAAAGATGTTACATTTGTGATTTAAGGTTGCAGTTAATTAGAAATAAAGAGTGTAATTTTAAGAGAAGTTTTAGATAATTATGTTTAAAAATATTTTGTATGTCTACGATGCCTTAGAGGCGTGCAAGACGATTGATTGAACCTGGGACAGTCTCAAAGAAGAATCGACGGCCCGACCCAGACGCCCTGAGAAATGATCTGATGTTTGTGCAGCAATCCTCGTAGTGTGGACCGATGAACGAACACAATGGAAAAGAAGAGAAAAAGAAATTAAGCCAAATGTTTGTCCTCCAGCATTTGTCCATCGTTATGATTTTCTTTTACGTATTAAAGCAGGGCATTTGTAACTAATATGAAAGCCTGGGAACAGAGTATGGAGATTCGTCAGGCACATAAATTAAGCTAAAATTAAGTATAAAACAATAATATTCTATTAAACTTTATAAAATATATCACTTACAAATCAAATATTATAATATTTGCATGATTTTTATTATAATGCACGATTTTTTTATAATTTATTTAATTCATAATTTTTTATCTTTAAATTTTTTTATGTATTTACAAATGTTTTAAAAAATTAATAGTTTTTAAAATAATTTTATTATCTTTAAAGAAATTAAAAATTATGTATAAGATTTTTAGATTTTAAAATTATTTTACATATTTTTATTTTAATTTATTTATATCACTCTTTCTTTATTTAATTAATTCATATAAGTTGGATTTGAAATATTGTTCATTATTTATCTAAGATTTTAATTTTTATTATGTTTTTGTCATTGATGATATTTTAAAAAAATTATAATTATTTCTTATAACAATTAATTTATGTTAGGTGAGAATTCATAGAACACGAAATTACTTTACAAATATAATTAAAGAAGTATCTATATCCCATAAGTTTGTGAAGAACTTTAATATAATTTGATATCTTTTATAATGTAAAAATTAGAAATTAAAAAATAATCTTAATAGATTCTTCAAGCTGCTATAAGACCACTTAATTTTCTTATAATAAACCAATGACTATATTGTCCTCAAATTATAACCTTAAAAAATAATATAAAAGATAATATATTTGGAAACCATATGAGGAATTTAACTTGAGTTAAAATGATATTTCCTTAATCATATTTAAAAAAACTACTAGTATAGGATTTCTATCCTAAAAATAACATCTTCTATCAATTAGTAATATGCTATATATTTCTAATATAATATTTCTAATAATTAATTTTGACGAGTCTCTGGACCGCAAGTTTATTGTTAAGAGGTTCATGAATTGTCATTCTAATATTGATTTTATGATGTTGCAAGAAATTAAAGCTGTTGGTTTTGCTTTTGATAATGCTCTTAATTGTATTTAGAAAGATGCATTTAAAGTCATTACTCTGCATCCTAAAGGGAAAGGTGGAGTTGCCCTCCTTATTAGCCCTAAATGGACTAGTTACATTACTACTTCTGGTATCTCTATAATAGGGCAGCTTGGGTCACTCTTACTGTTAATGGCTCCCCCTTTGGCATATGTTCTCTTTGTGCCCCTAATGATTATAATGAAAGAATTATCCTATGGGATTGGATGACTACCCTACCCAATATTTTGTGGCTTGTTGGTGGAGACTTTAATATGATTGAGTATTCTGATGATAAAATTGGAGGTTCTCCATTTGAATGGAAAGGCTCTAAGAAAACTCATTGGGATAGTTTTAAGCAACAATTCCAATTATTTGACCCTATATGAAGGTCTCAAGTCTAAAACTGCTGCCCTCTGGTATACTTGGTGCAATTTTCAGTAGGGATCTAATAGTATCTACTCTAGGCTTGATAGGTTTTATGCTAACAGCGACTTTTTCTCTTTCTCCCCCCAACTAGTATAAAATTTTTGTTGCTACTATCCCTGCTACTCTGTCAGACCACTACCCCATTTTAGCTTTAGTGAATATTAAAAACTCCATTTTGGTCACCCCCCAGTCCAGTCAGAAATTTATTCTTAATACTTCCCTTCTTAGTGATCAAGATGCTCTTATTGCCATTAAAATGGTTAGACTTCTAAACTTGCAAAACAAGACCCTCTCGCAGACTAGTAGATGGAGTCTTAATGTTTCCTATTGGCAAAAAAATTTTAAAACCTTTGGTCAAAGAAAAGCCAAAGACTATAGGCATGTGGAGAGCCTTCTTTTTTACTTTCTCCAATTGCTTGAAACTAGTATCCAGTCTCAGCCCCACTCCCCTGTCCTTGCTAAACAGGTTACTCTGGCTAGGGATTCCCTTAGGAAACATCAGCAAATTAAAATTAGAGGCACCTTTATTAGGGCCCACAATCATTGGCTTCAGTATGGTGATAAAGGCTCAAAACTTCTCTTTAACCTCCTTAAGCATAAATAGAGCAAAGAAAGAATTGATAGAATCGTTATGGATGATAAGAAACTCCTCACCCTACATGACATTACCAATGCTTTCGAGATGTTCTATAGGACCCTGTTTACCACTAAAGATACTGAAACCTCGAAAGATACTAGACACAGGTGCATTAACCTCATCCCCAAGATGATGACCGACAATGATTCCCTTGTCCACCAGAATATGATTTCCCCTCAAGAAATATTTGACGCCATTCATAAACTTAAGGACAATAAAGCCCCTAGCCCGAATGGGCTCCCTACTAAATTTATAAAACCAACATTGATTGGATTACTAATGACCTTCATGATCTTTACACGGAAGCTTACACTAATGGTACTTTGGGGAGCTCTATTAACACTGGCATTATCAAACTTATACCTAAAGATGGTGATAGAGCTCTTGTCAAAAACTGGTGCCCTATTACTCTTCTCAACATTTCCTACAAAATCCTTGCCAAGGTCCTAGCTTCTCGCCTGGAAAAAATTATGCCCAAATTCATTTTCTCTACCCAGACCGGATTTATTAAAGGCGGATATATTCTTGAGAACCTTGTTACTAGTTGGGAGGCTATGGAATGGGCTAATACCTCTAAATAGGATGCTGCCATGCTTCTTCTTGATTTTGAGAAGGCGTATGACAGGGTCGAATGGGATTTTATCCTTATGATGCTTAAGGCCTTTGGCTTCCTTGACTTGTTTTGCAATTATGTCCAAATCCTACTCAAAGATGCCTCTGCCTTGGTCGATGTCAATGGGACTCTTTACCAACCCATCATTTTATCTCGATCGATTAGGCAGGGTTGTACTCTTGCTCCTGCTCTCTTTGTCATTGCTTCAGATGCTTTATTTTATCTCCTTAGAGATGATACCATTTCTCCTAGAGTCTGGGGCATTACTTTGCCTAATGATTCTAAACTTCTTAATATTCAGTTTGCCAATGATACCTCCCTCTTTTTGGAGCTCTCGCAGCATAACATTCAGTGTCTTAATCAGAAGCTTGAGCTCTCAAAGCCTCAGGAGCTCGAATATTCACCTCCAAATCTGTTATGCTAGGATGGAAAGAAATACCTCCTAATTGGCTTGGTTATTTTGGGTATACCTGGGGGGGCTAATAAGATTGTTCGTTACCTTGGTATTTCTTTTTCTGTGGCCCCTTCTCTTAAGGATATGTGGCTTTGGGTCAAGGATAAGATTGTCAAAAATCTTAACAAATGGAACAACAGATTTCTTTCCCTTGCGGGCAGAGTCCAGGTTTGTCAGAAAATCTTATCTTCCTACAACATCTACTACTCCTCTGCTTGGATATTTAGCAACTATCAGATTTTTGAAATTCAAAAGGCCATCTGTCATTTCCTTTGGTCGGATGGTAAAGGAAATAAAAAGACCCATGTAGTTAAATGGGATTGTTGTCACTTAGAGAAAAAACTTGGTGGCCTAGGGTTAAAAGATCTTAGACTTCAGGGAATGTCCCTTGCCTCCAAATGGATCTCCCAAGCTCTTGAAGGTGATGAGCCTTGGAAGGTTTTTATCAGAAACAATATTCAAAATTGTGTTCCTAAAGTTTCCAAGTCATGGAAAGGCCTCCTCTTTTGTGACTTGGTTGCTGGTAGGTTTCCTATGTTTGTTCATGGCACTTGGGTTTTTAGATCCACTTTGAAGGCTTGGGAGAATGTGCGTGGTTTCATTACCAATTCTATCTTTGATTATAATCACACCTTACATGGAGAACGCTCTATATGGTGGAATCTTCTTCACTTGGATAAGCCCCTTGCCCTTACCAAAGGGTGCTCTACCAGACTCTAGGCTAATAAAGGCATTAAATGCATCATGGACATTATGGAACATAACACACTTATCGGCTGGAAAAATCTTTCACGGCACTATGATCTCCCTGCTTCTCACAAAAGAGCTTACTATATGATTAACATGGCATGTGCTACTCTTAAAATCCCTAGGGATACTGATGTTGATTCCCATCCTTATCTCACCTTTAGATGGAAAGATGGTCCCCTCCTTACCAATGTCAAAGCTAAAGACATCTATAAATTTCTTAACCATGATACCTCGGTGACTGATCATATCAACACTGTGTGGTATAGTACCACCAGCTCTCCTCATTGGCAGAAAATATTTGATTACTTGTGGAAGTCTCCCATCCTACCTAAGATCAAATGTTTCAAGTGGTAGCTCCTTCTTGATAGATTGCCTCTTAAGAATCACCAAGCCACCCTTGATATTTGTCCTATCTATAGAATGTCTGAAACTACGAGGCACATTTTTTTTTATTGTACTTTTGCAAGAGAGATTTGGCTTATGTTTGGTTTTTCTATTACTAAGCATGTTTACACTCTTGATATCATTACTGGTTTTATTGATGGGCTCCGCAAAGATGTTAACTTGTTTTCGCAAATTCTTTCATCTTTCATCCTTTGGTATATTTGGAAATTGTGAAATGAATCTAAATACCAAGGCACTAATAGGACTCTTACTGGGTTTTTTAGAAAGCTCACCCATTTCAAAATTGCTTCATAGGTCTGCTATGTCTTGAATCTTGAGCGTAAGAAGTTTCTGAGGTTTCTCCGAGATGGGCACGCATCTATGTTCATATATGAGATGAAGGATGGCTTCGAGTGGGCTACCATTGTGGACAATCAAACAGCTTTTGATGTTCCGCTTGAGAAGCTGGTTCAGGACATTAGGGACAATAATGGTCCCATATTTGATAGGCTGGATATGTTCTCTCAGATTTTGGAGCGGAAGAAAGTAGTTTGGATGGAAGGATCTCTTGGGTGGACTACTTGGATTGAAAACCTTGATGACGTCCTTCACTAGAGCATTCTCTTTTTTGGATGATCCCTCATGCTGTTACATTTTGTAATTATGTGTTAAATATGCTTGTTTAAGTGATTCTCTAGTTGATACTCTTCGATTGGTGGGTTGAGGCCTAGCCTCCCCTCTTTTGGATGTAATCTTTTCTAAACTCTCGATCTTTAATATTAAAAAAAAATTAAAAAAAATTGAGAATGCTATTAATACAATAATATTAGTTTTATTAGTTTTCCAATTTTAGTATGCTCATTGTTAATATATCTTAATTGAATTTAAGTTTTTATTTTTATCTTTAAATTTAGATTTATATAGATATATAAGATTTTGAAGGATGATAATGTAAAATTTACAGTTTAAATTTTAATATTTAATTAATGTTAGAGTTTAAGATTGCAAATTTGAAGAATAACCTTATATAAAAATTAAGTCAGATTTTGTAAGAAAATAAATTCTTTTTGAATTTTAATGATCAATTTTATCTATTATAATAAAATATTTCTCTCGAGAAAGTTAATAATTTTTATTTTCAATTTCAATGCTTATTTTTACATAATTACTTATTTATGTTAAATATAATTTTACATTTGTTAAACATATTATTAACTTTAATAACTTTTATGACTATTCAAATGATCAAGGATAAAACTCATTAATCATGTAATTTTTAGGGTTCCATTGATGTTTTTAGGGCCAATCTGAAATTGCCAAATAAAATGAGCTTGACTGGAAGTTGTGATTGGTTCTCTGTAGAGTGGGATCAAATAATGCCCGTCTGAGCGACTATGGGCCGTTCAAAGCTTTCATAGTTCGTGTTTGTAATCAATTAGATAAGATATTTTTAGATTTACTTATTTATCTTATCAATGAAACTAGTGACTATGTTAGTATTAATTTTTTCTACAATCAATTTAATAACTAGCTATATTACCATACAATATGTTGTCAACTGCTCTATTGCACATTTACTTCATAAATTTCAAATTATTTTTTTGACAAATTATACTTCATTAAAATCGTTATAAATGCAGTAGCAACAATTAATACTAACATTCATAAGATGAATTAAATACAAAGAACGTCAAAATAATAATATTATTAGAAGAATGAAAAATAATTGAATTATGCAAAACTAAGAAATATATAGAAATAAACAAAATAAAACTATATAAATAAATAAAATTAAAAAATAATCTAACTTCATAATAAATTATATTATTTATCACATATTAAATTTACTTAAAAATTCAATTAACATATGCCATTAAATTATGCAAAAACACTTTTATATTTTGAAGCAATTTTAATAACTTTGGCAAATTAACCTATTACTTAAACGACTGAATTAAAAAATTATTGTAAAAAACTACTACCCAAATTATTAATTCGGAGTACCTATTGCATACCATAATGCAATTACTAGTATATTATAAATCAAGTGCTAAGTGTACATAGAATACAAAGGTACCTATTTTCAAAAGTAACGTCAGTGCTCTCAATGGATTTCGTTTATCTTAAATCTGCGATAGTGATTAAATTTACATGATTTTGAACAAATAGATGGAAAAATTTAGAATGCATGCATCGGCTTTGGGCAGTTAAGAAGCTAATATTAGAAAAAGTAAGTCAATTGGCGTTGAAGTGGTGTTAAGAAGTGAAGTGGAGTTGAAGTGGAACATAATGGAGATGAATAAGTCGTTTGCATGACGGTGGATCGATAGGTAACTATTTTGATATTAATGTATGCTTGATTTCAATCAAAGGTTGCATATAAATAGAATCGCACATCTTTTCAGGAACAAACACCTATTATCTTAAAAGGAAGAAAGAAGGAAAAGAATAGAGATGGACAGTGCACTAATGAGAAGCATTGCCGACGAAAGTTTAGGATGGAATGGGAAAATCAATGGTGCACAAATGATTTCTGAGTGCTGCTCAAATGTTCCGATTTCAGATTTATTAATGGCCTTCAAAATAAGATATGGTGCAATTATTGAAGGAGGTGAACAGCCAGTGCCTCTAAATACATCAACTCGTCTGCAATGGGACACAATGGAGGAGGAAAATAGTAATACCAATCTGGATCATGACATAATGGTGGAGATCTTGAGAAGACTTCCTGTGCCATCATTGATGAGGGCAAAGACAATTTGTAAAGCCTGGAACAGGGTAATATCGAACACCAATTTCAATGTCACTAACGAGGCACACCATTTTGTGACCCAACAGAACTGCCATGGAATTACCTTCTTCTGTTCTGCTCTGAATCAGTGGTTTCCAATGCGTTTACCGTGGAATGAAAACACACGGAATCCTACATTTCTTTACCTCTGTGCTGCTGCAGATGGTCTGTTTCTCTTTCTTGATATTCATAATGAGCCTGTCATATTAAATCTCTTAACAAAACAGCAGAGATTATTGGCTTCTCCAAAGAGCAGATAGAGAGAACAGCTGTTGAACTGATTGTCCATGCTGGCCACTTTGAAATTATTACTGTAGGTGTCTATGAGAGATTTCAGCTTTACGATTCCAGGATAGATGAGTGGAAGGATATCCCTACTCAATTTCAGCTCTTTGGTTATAATACACATGATTGGAAGAGCACAGTACTCAATGGGGTGGCCTACTTTACGAATAACTTTGGTCGTCATCTGTGTTGTTATGACATTGCCCGCCGGGAGTTCCAATTTAAGGAGATCAAAGGAGAGCTGCCTAAACAGATAGAGGATTGTGAAGGGCTCAATATATTCTACGCCTCTCTGCCTTCCCTGGTGGCATGCAATGGGAAGTTGGTTTTGGTGGGGAGGTTACTTAAGGATGCGGAGAAAGGCTGCAAAATATGGGGTCGTTTCCCTTTTATTGAGCACAATCTAGTGGGGATATGGGAGTTGGATCCAAAAGGAGGGGATAATGAGAGCTGGTCTCTCATTACTGTTATCCCCCAAAATTTGTTGAAAGACACAGTTAAGTTATCACATGGAACAGATTTTATGGTTGCTGCTTCATCAGACAATATCTGGCTTACCATTAAGGGAAGCATAAATCTGTTGATGCTTAATTTGAGGTCCATGGAATGGAGTGTATTGCAAGGCGACACTACTGAAGAGTACACTACTGAAGAACTGGTTGATTGCATTCCAAGGAGAGCTCTCTGTGCGCCCTTCAGAATTTCTCCATCTTTAAGTTTGTCCAAAAATCCCCGTTGAATAAACAGGATACAGCTCTAACAATTGACATCTCTTAAATGCATGGCAAAATTGATAGGTACAAGTTAGAGCTCTGTTTTGGACTAATCATATCTGGAAATTGAAAATACTGGCATGATCAATGGGAGCATGGCAGAGATGCAGTACTTCAGCTTGCATGATCCACTTCAGTTGTTTTCTACAGTCATCATTTTGCACAATAAACTGCAGCTTATTGCAGTATAAAACAGTCTTAGTTTTTCTTTTCTAGTTCAGTTCAATAAGGATCCAATGCGTAATGCATGGTCCACTTGTATTTAACTTTTCCGTCTTTCAGTTTAGCTCTGTTTTTCACTGTTCTTTGACAGCAGTTTACATATGGTTGATCTTGTTAACTCAGGCTTACTTCAGGCAATACTGTGGTTCTTCCATCGCATGACTCAGTGTTCCTATTACACACTATTGTATGTAACGTAGAAGGGATTGTTATAGCTTCATATTTATGCTCTTTTTGAAGCAGTTTTGAACATGGCAAATTACTTGATTGAATGATCAATGACTGAATGTATTTCTGAGTTTTTAATATTTCAGATCAGTTTATCTCTGTTGTACGCATAGCTCATTCTCTCTTATTGCTAATCGTTCTATTCCTTTTGATGCAATTGTGCTCTGTTGAATACAGTCTCTTCTTAACAGCAGTGATTGAGTTTTCTGTGTTTTGTCTGATTCAGTTTTTCGATGTAATTGTGCTCTGTTTAATACATCTGTTCTTCACAGCAGTGATTGAGTTTTCTGTGTTTGTCCACTGTAGTGTAAGTGTTGTAGTGATGTAGAGGATTCTCTCCTCTACCATACAATCACTCAAAACCCAAAAAAAAACACAAACCAAACAGAGGCTCTCTGTTTTTTTGAGCTCAGACTACAACATAACTGGGAATGACTTCAATTAATAGAATTTCAAAACAACAGCATACACCATGTTAGCCCCTATTCTTAACCAACCAGAACTAGAACTTTGTGTTAAATACATCTATTTCTTAAGAGTTTTCAAGATTGGTTGTTATGTTGTTTCAGTTGATAGCCAACATTTGTGAGCCTTACTGTGTGTCACTATATCAGTTTCTCATTTTCACAAAGGATCAAATTCTCCCTAAATGCTCAATTCCATTTGATCGAGATAAGTTGGTGATATGAAGTTCTTCACATATGCCACATTGAAGATGACCCTATGTAGGACATGTCATATATGTGGGTACGGAATGCAAAATAGTTAGGACTTTAAAAATGTGAAATTTTGAGGGAATTGAATTCAAGGAAACAATCTTGATGCTACTATGTAAAAATATAGTTAGTTTCTATGCCAAACAACATCTTGGTTTCCACGTTTTCACTACTTCAATATTTTTGTCAATTGGTTTGCCAAAATGATTAAATAAAAGATTTGCCCATTTTGGAGTTTGATCACAACGATATCATTTATGATCTAGCAAGTTTTTAAGGGGAGAACATTTATTCGATCAAAAATTCCTTCTATTTTCCGCATTTAGCATGCTTCCAGTTCAACAAACAAAGTTCATGATAGCAAAGTTTCCGATGCATTCCAGAGTTAATTATTACAATATTTTCATCAGCCTTTTTACAAGTTTTGAAAGTGTCTTAAATCACCAAAGACTTTATGTGTACGCCTTTCATTGCCGATGTGAACATAGTGAAATGGCGTGCCTCGTTGGTGACATTGAAATCGTAAGACACGGAGACAATTGTTTGGTTGAAAAGGAATCTAGAAACATTCAAGAAAATTTAATCTACAGGAGCTTACAAATGGAGTATCAACACCTGCCAAAACATAACACAAATGTGGAATAAAAAGAAGGGTCGTGAATTGTTTAACAGGAAATCTCAAATAGATTTCATCTCAATAAATGAAAGTAGAAGATTGTAGAACGCGCGCAAAATGGATGTTTGCAAGGAAGCATATACAAGCCAACAGTTGTAAGTTGGCAACCCTTTTTAATGGCTAATATACAAGTGACCTTATTTTCAAATGGTCCTTTCAATTTTGAAGAAACTGGTGGGACATTTGTTCAAACTGGTCGTAATTTCTCCTCTCTCTGTTGACTCCTATCTCCCACCACTAGTGCATAAAATACAATTTGTTCTTATTCTGACGTGCCTGGCATAAAATCATCTATATCTATCGACAAAAAATATGATCTTAACTTTCCTTGTGTTGCAAGCTTTATATTTGCCAGCGAAGATCTAATTCAAATAAATCGTATTTATATTTTGTTTTACTCTATAGTCAATATGATTTGATTTGGAAATCTGATTTAGAAAATCAGATTATTTCTTAACTTGCTATGTCTTGCAAATTAACTTGACTAACTACTATAGAATCCTCTGTTATAAATATATTTGTAATATACAAGTCATAGATATGTTTTAAGGAACCGGGCATGCCAGTTTATGAGAAGTCGGAAGAGTTCAATCCTTGTTTTTCTTATTGTTCATTAATTAAATTATTATTTGTATGTTATAGCATACAAAATTTATATCTACAGTTTTCTTTTGATCAGCAGTTCTGATTTATATATTGTTACTTATATGTTTTGTTTTATTGTTTTAGTACTTCATTTCTTGTAGCTCCCCTATTTCCTTCAAATTGGTATCAAAGCCTAAGGATTCAATGTGAAGTATTATTGTTGTGTGATGAGCTAGCTTATCTAAAATATAAACTAAGATGGCTTCAAATAGTTTAGTCCAATCTCAGAGTCTTGTTCTGACTGAGAAAAACTATGATTTTTGGTCTATTAGAATGAGAACCGTGCTCTTTGTTGATGGTCTTTGGGGATTTGTGACTGATGAATATCCAAAGCCTCCCAATCAAGAAGCGGAGTTGGTCATATCAAATGCCGATCGAAATTTATTGAAGGAGAATAAAAAAGGGATAATAAAGCTCTTGCCCTTATTCGCCAAGGCTTAAATGAGAATATATTCCCCAATGTATCTTGTATAAAGACTTCAAATAAGGCTTGAGACACACTTGAAACTTGTTACCAAGGTATATCCTATCGATGATTAGTGTGCTATCAATTCAAACTATTACATGCATAGTCAGATGCAATTCTATCAATTCACATTTTATCAGTAAAACTTTTTTTAATGCATCTTTCGTATTGGTAATGAGTCTATTTATATTGGCACTTAGCCTCATTCATTTTTCAAGGTAGTTAGCCCGACCAATAGTGAGTCAAACAATAATGAACAAACTGGTAGTGGTTCTTTGTAAAAATCACCTTAACTAGTGTTCATTTCATGAGAACTAGATTCTCTATGGTTTTTCCCAGTTTGGGTTTCCTCATATTTTTTTGTGTTCAATGTGTTGATGGTTTTGAGCTTTCATATTTTTATTAGTTATGATTATTTGAATGGTTTATGTTCTTAGTGGTTCAGTAAAAAAATTAGAAGTTATTTGTGAATAATTGATTCAACCTCCTCTTAGTTATTCATATTTTTCAACAACATCTATGTTGTAGTAATAGACTCACACTTGTGTCTTGGACAATGATATCATAGAACTATTTAGTTGCTCTTGACAATTTTCTTTCAAATTTTTAGTGGTTAGAATATTAATAAATATTAGTATCATCATGTCATTTTAGTTCCTTTATTACCTTGTGTTCATTTAAGCTTTGAGTTCTAATTAGTTAACTAATCTTCTTGATCATCATAGTTCACTAGAGCACTAGTTTAGTGAGGTGGCAGAAGGGCCGATCCATTCCACGAGATTTCATCATTTGTGAGGCTCGTGAATTCCTTTCTCCATAGTAGTATGTTTCTTTATTATAGCATTGATGCATATCATAGAATTCTCCTTAATGTTAATATGATCCCAAACTTTTGCAACACCACTCCACTCCCATTGCCAAGGCCTTAATCTATGCTTTATTAAATTTTTTGCCAATCCTAACTCCTTGAAAATAGTACTTGAGCATATTAATACAATTTGAACCAGCCAAACTCAAATTACCTTTAGAAACACCATCATTTTTTAATTAAATTAATAAGTAACATATAATTAATATAAATATAATTATATTATATTTTTTTTTATTAATTCATATAGAATATAGAATATAATTTAAATATCATATTAAATTAATATTTAATAATAATTAATTAATTATAATGATTAAAATATTAAAATTATAAATCTATTTTATTTAAAAAGATATCTATTTATCATTATTAATTAGACATTAATACTAGTTTAGATTTTATGATCATATCCTCTTTAAATAATAAGAAAGTTACTATGTGTTTTATCTTTTATTTAACAACACAATTATCCATTAACTAAGAGAATAAGATAATAAAGTTGATTTAGTAAGTCTTAGTGTACTCAAAATATAAAAGTCAAATTAAAGTACAAGAAAATCAATTTAAAATAAATGAAAATTAAATATTAAATTATTATTAATGATTTATTATTTTATTTGGAGTTGGTATTCATGATTCTTTAATTGGTTTGAGAAAACTATATGTAAGATATAATATCATATTAGTGGAGGATAGCTCAAAAAATCGATTAAAAACTACATATTCAAGATGAAAATAGCTTATAAGAATAATATTTTTTATAATAAAAATGAATTATATAGAATTTTTAAAAATGAAAATAGGTTTTTTAATTACTAGTAAACCAAAATGAATAATTAAAAATAATTTACAAACAAAATTATTATTATTTTGAATTACACACTTATATATTATAAATCAAGTGCTAAGTGTACATAGAATACAAAAGTACCTATTTTCAAAAGTAATGTCAGTTTGATTTGAATAAAAAGTTGTTGCAGCCCAATTCACCAAATCCTGCGATTAATTTTCTCAGTGCGCTGAATGGATTTCGTTTATCTTAAATCTGCGATAGTGATTAAATTTACATGATTTTGAACAAATAGATGGAAAAATTTAGAATGC
The DNA here is from genome assembly GCA_027943335.1 of Chamaecyparis obtusa. Taxonomy (NCBI): domain Eukaryota; kingdom Viridiplantae; phylum Streptophyta; class Pinopsida; order Cupressales; family Cupressaceae; genus Chamaecyparis; species Chamaecyparis obtusa. The sequence goes on from BSBK01006564.1 coordinate 16,293, forward strand.
ATGCATCGGCTTTGGGCAGTTAAGAAGCTAATATTAGAAAAAGTAAGTCAATTGGCGTTGAAGTGGTGTTAAGAAGTGACTGGAGTTGAAATGAAACATAATGGAGATAAATAAGTCGTTTGCATGACGGTGGATCGATAGGTAACTATTTTGATATTAATGTATGCTTGATTTCAATCAAAGGATGCATATAAATAGAATCGCACATCTTTTCAGGAACAAACACCTATTATCTTAAAAGGAAGAAAGAAGGAAAAGAATAGAGATGGACAGTGCACTAATGAGAAGCATTGCCGACGAAAGTTTAGGATGGAATGGGAAAATCAATGGTGCACAAATGATTTCTGAGTGCTGCTCAAATGTTCCGATTTCAGATTTATTAAGGGCCTTCAAAATAAGATATGGTGCAATTATTGAAGAAGGTGAGCAGCCAGTGCCTCTAAATACATCAACTCGTCTGCAATGGGACACAATGGAGGAGGAAAATAGTAATACCAATCTGGATCATGACATAATGGTGGAGATCTTGAGAAGACTTCCTGTGCCATCATTGATGAGGGGAAAGACAATTTGTAAAGCCTGGAACAGGGTAATATCGAACACCAATTTCAATGTCACTAACGAGGCACACCATTTTGTGACCCAACAGAACTGCAATGGAATTACCTTCTTCTGTTCTGCTCTGAATCAGTGGTTTCCAATGCGTTTACCGTAGAATGAAAACACACGGAATCCTACATTTCTTTACCTCTGTGCGGCTGGAGATGGTCTGTTTCTCTTTCTTGATATTCATAATGAGCCTGTCATATTAAATCTCTTAACAAAACAGCAGAGATTCTTGGCTTCTCCTAAGAGGCAGATAGAGAGAACAGCTGTTGAACTGATTGTCCATGCTGGCCACTTTGAAATTATTACTGTAGGTGTCTATGAGAGATTTCAGCTTTACGATTCCAGGATAGATGAGTGGAAGGATATCCCTACTCAATTTCAGCTCTTTGGTTCTAATACACATGATTGGAAGAGCACAATACTCAATGGGGTGGCCTACTTTACGAATAACTTTGGTCGTCATCTGGGTTGTTATGACATTGCCCGCCGGAAGTTCCAATTTAAGGAGATCAAAGGAGGGTCGCCTAAACAGATAGATGATTGTGAAGGGCTAAATAATTTGTACGCCTCTCTGCCTTCCCTGGTGGCATGCAATGGGAAGTTGGTTTTGGTGGGGAGGCTACTTAAGGATGCGGAGAAAGGCTGCAAAATATGGGGTCGTTTCCCTTTTATTGAGCACACTTTAGTGGGAATATGGGAGTTAGATTCAAAAGCAGGGAATAATGAGAGTTGGTCTCTCATTACTGTTATTCCCCGAAATTTGTTGAAAGACACAGTTAAGTTATCACATGGAACAGATTTTATGGGTGTTGCTTCATCAGATAATATTTGGCTTACCATTAAGGGAAGCATAAATCTGTTGATGCTTAATTTGAGGTCCATGGAATGGAGTGTATTGCAAGGCGACACTATTGAAGACTACACTACTGAAGATCTGATTGATTGCATTCCAAGGAGAGCTCTCTGTGCGCCCTTTAGAATTTCTCCATCTTTAAGTTTGTCCACAAATCCCCGTTGAATGAATAGGATACAGCTCTAACAATAGACATCTCTTAAATGTATGGCAAAATTGATAGGTATAAGTTTCTGTTTTGGGCTAATCATATCTGGAAATTGAAAATACTTGCCTGATCAATGGGAGCGTGGCAGAGATGCACTTCAGCTGGCATGATCCACTTCAGTTGTTTTCTACCATCACCATTTTGCACAATAAACTGCAGCTTACTGCAGTATAAAGCAGTCTTAGTTTTTTTTTTCTAGTTCAGTTTAGTAAGGATCGAATGCGTAATGCATGATCCACTTGTATTTAACTTTTCCATCTTTCAGTTTAGCTCTGTTTTTCACTGTTCTTCGACAGCAGTTTACATATGGTTGATCCTGTTAACTCAGGCTTACTTCATGCAATATTGTGGTTCTTCCATTGCATGACTCAGTGTTCCTATTACACACTATTTTATGTAACATAGAAGGGATTGTTATAGCTTCATATTTATGCTCTGTTTTGAGTAGTTTTGAACATGGCAAATTACTTGATTCAATGATCAATGACTGAATGTATTTCTGAGTTTTTTATATTTCAGATCAGTTTATCTCTGTTGTACGCATAGCTCATTCTCTCTTATTGCTAATCGTTCTATTCCCTTTGATGCAATTGTGCTCTGTTGAATACAGTCTCTTCTTAACAGCAGTGATTGAGTTTTCTGTGTTTTGTCTGATTGAGTTTTTCGATGTAATTGTGCTCTGTTTAATACATCTGTTCTTCACAGCAGTGATTGAGTTTTCTAACCTTTTCCAAATTGAGTTTTCTATGTTTTTGCACTATAGTGTAAGTGTTGTAGTGATGCAGAGGATTGTCCCCTCTACCATAAAATCACTCAAAACCCAAAAGAAAACACAAACCAAACAGTGGTTCTGTGATTTTTTGAGCTCCGACTACAACATAACTAGACATAACTTCAGTTAATAGAATTTCAAAACAACAGCATACACCATGTTAGCCCCTATTCTTAACCAACCAAAACTAGAACTTTGTGTTAAATGCATTACCTAACTGGTCAAATTCATCTGTTTCTTAAGAGTTTTCAAGATTGGTTGTCATGTTGTTTCAGTTGATAGCCAACATTTTTTATCCTTATTGTGAGTCACTATATCAGTGTCTTCATTTTCACAAAAAGGATCAAATTCTCCCTAAATGCTCAATTCCATTTGATCGAGATACGTTGGTGGTATTATGTTCTTCACTTTTGCCACATTGAAGATGACCCTATGTAGGACACTTCATATATGTGGGCACGGAATGCAAAAATAGTTAGGACTTTAAAAATGTGAAGTTTTGAGGGAATTGAATTCAAGGAAACAATCTTGGTGCAACTATGTCAAAATATAGCTAGTTTCTATGCCAAACCACATCTTGGTTTCCAAGATTTCACTACTTCAATATTTTTGTCTATTTATTTGCCAAAATGATTAAATAAAAGATTTATCCATTTTGGAGTTTTATCACAATGATATCATTTATTATCTAACGGTGGCGACGTACCATAAAGTGAATTTTGTTTTTCAAAATTCTGATTTAACAGTGATTTTTTTTTTGGATGTTTTCGATTCAAAACATGCAGATCATGAAGAATAGATGCTGAAATTTCACAAAAATCTGTTGTGTTTTCGGATTTTTCAAATTTGATCAATAGTACATTCTGTCTGAAAGATAGCCGCGTCCTTACCTAACAAGGTTTTAAGGGGAGAACATTTATTCGATCAAAAATTCTATCTATTTTCCGCATTTAACATGCTTCCAGTTCAACAAACAAACTTTATGAAAATCTTGCCGTATTCTCACAATCCAATCATGGGTGGTTTAGAAAAGCTGGCAAATTTTCTGATGCATTCCTGAGTTAATTATTACAATATTTTCATCAGTCTTTTTACAAGTTTTGAAAGTGTCTTAAATCACCAAAGAAGTTATGAGTATGCCTTTCATTTCCGATATGAGCATAGCGAATTGGTGAATTGGTGACTTACTTTGGATTCCAAAGTATTGTTAAACACCCATAAAAGCGGATCGAGATTGCTAAAATGATCATTTCAATGGTTTTCCAAAATAGCTCAAATTACCGACAAGATTGTGGAAGAGCTTCTCAACATCGACCCCCTTAAGAAATGTGTTCTCATGGAATGAGCCAGCCTAAAGGTGTGTCAGATGTTTTGTATGCTTTCGAAACATGATCAAAAGACCGAAATAGCTTTCATTGGAGAATTTTGAAAGTTTCAGTAGATGAGTATAATAGGGACAACAAGGAATTGCTGTGTTGAATCGGCTATTTTGATGGCGTTGCAAAGTGGCTCAAAATACCAATTGAAGTTTAAAGTTTCCACCTTAAAAAGAAGATATGCACTTGGCGCATCTGCATTTTATGCAACTTGATAAAGATATGAAGAAGCTCTAAGCTACCGGTGGTGAAAGGAATGTAGCTAATGTAACTACTCAAAATATATGTAGATGATTGCGCAAAATCGTAAGACATGGAGACAATGGTTTGGTTGAAAAGGAATCTAGAAACATTCAAGAAAATTTAATGTACAGGAGCTTACAAAGGGAGTATCAACACCTGCCAAAACATAACACAGATATGGTAACCGCTACCCTGCTTCAGACAAATCATATTTATATTTTGTTGTACTCTATAGTCAATATGATTTGGAAATCTGATTTAGAAAATCAGATTATTTCTTAACTTGCTATGTCTTGCAAGTTAACTTGACCAACTACTATAGAATCCTATGTTATAAATATATTTGTAATATGCAAGTCATAGATATGTTTTAAGGAACAGGGCATGCCAGTTTATGAGAACTCGGAAGAGTTCAATCCTTGTTTCTCTTATTGTTCATTAATTAAATTATTGTTTGTATGTTATAGCATACAAAATTTATATCTGCAGTTTTCTTTTAATCAACAGTTCCTATTTATATATTGTTACTTATACATGTTTTGTTTTACTGTTTTAGTACTTCATTTCTTGTAGTTCTCCTATTTCCTTCAAATTGGTATCAAAGCCTAAGGAATCAATGTGAAGTACTAGCTTATCTAAAATCTAAACTAAGATGGCTTGATATAGTTTAGTCCAATCTTAGGGTCTTGTTCTGACTGAGAAAAACTATGATTTTTGGTCTATTAGAATGAGAACCTTGCTCTATGATAATGGTCTTTGGAGATTTGTGGCTGATGGATATCCAAAGCCTCCCAATCAAGCAGCAGAGTTGGTCCTATCAAATGTTGATCGAAATCTATTGAAGGAAAATAAAAAAAGGGATAATAAATCTCTTGCCCTTATTCACCAAGGCTTAAATGAGAATATATTTCACAAGGTATCTGGTATAGAGAATTCAAAGAAGGCTTGAGAAACACTTGAAACTTGTTACCAAGGTATATCCAAGGTGAAGAATGTTAAGTTGCAAAATTTGAGCAGAGATTAAATGAGAACCTGGAGATGAAAGACAATGAGTTTGTGGATGGTTTCATGACACATTTTATGAATATTGTCAATCAATTAAGACAATACAGTGATAAACTCTCAGATAAGAGAGTGATTGAGAAAGTTCATAGATGTTTGCCTTTGTGCCCATAGAAGAGTTTAAGGACATAACTAAAATGCATAGAGATGAACTGACTAGTTCTTTGATTGCACATAAATCAAGGATGACAAGGTATAATGATAATCCATTGGAGAATGCTTTCAAAACTCAACTACAAATTACCAGAGGTAGAGGCAAAGGCCGACGAAGGTTTAGTAACAATGGAAGATGAGGCCAAATTTTTAATCAAAGAGACAATAGAACTGATTCAAAATTTGAAGACAAATTTCAAAGGAGCCCTTCTAACTTCTAGGGGAGTAATAGTAGAAACTGGAAACAAGGAAACCTGAGGTATGATAAGTCAAAAGTACAATATTTTTATTGCAAAAAGTATGGTCATTTTTCTAGTAAGTATTGGAAGAAGTCAAAAGTACAATGTTTTTAATACAAAAAGTATGATCATTTTGCTAATAAATGTTGGAAGAAGCAAGTAGATGCCAATAAGCAGTCTACACATATTACAGAGGAATCTAAAGATAATTAGAAACCTGTGTTTCTAACCTGTAATGTAACCCAAGAAAAGTCAAATGATGTTTGATTTTTTTTAAGTGGTTGTAGCAATCATATGACTGGAAACAGAGAGCTCTTTTCTAGTTTAGACAACTGTATTCAGTCTGAGGTAAAATTGGGCAATGATAACAAGGTGAGTGTTAATGGTAAAGGAGTGATTGCAGTGTATACCAAGAGTGGTGAAAGAAGAAAAATATATGATGTTTATTATGTACTTAGTTTGAAATACAATTTGTTGAGCATTGGACAACTAATAGAGAAAATGTACAACACGTTCTTAAAAAAATAAGGTATGTACAATTATTGATAAGTATCCAACCAATCAATTGATAGCAAGAGTAAAGATAACTAAGAATAGAATGTTTCCAGGCACTATAAATAATGAGCTATCTAAATCTTTAAATGCTTATAAATTTAAGAGTTTAGATGAATCATGGTTATGACATTTAAGATATGGCCATTTACACTTTGATGGCCTATATTTGTTATAGAAAAAGAATATCATGAAAGGGTTCCCAGTATTCAGCAACCGACTAGCTCATGTGAAAGTTGCATACTTGTAAAATATCACAGAGTGAAAAATTTTCTTGGAGTTTCGTATAGAGAAAAATCTCCATTGGAGATTGTACACATAGGTTTGAGTGGACCAATACAAACACCATCATTGACTGGTAATAGTTACTTTTTAACCTTTATAGATGATAATAGTCAGAAGACTTGGGTATATCTTTCGAAGAAAAAGTCTGAAGTTTTTGGTGTGTTCAAAAGGTATAAAGTTATGGTTGAAAAGGAGAGTGGAAAATATATTAAAATTATAAGATCATATAGAGGAGGTGAATATATGTTAAATGATTTCATTGAGTTTTGTCAGGATCATGGAATCAAGAAATAGTTTACTTCTCGTTTTACTCTACAACAGAATAGAGTAGTTGAAAGGAATAATTAAACCATTATGAACATGGCTCGAAGTATGTTGAAGGAGAAGCATCTATTATTTGTTCAATCTATATCCTATATATGAGTCCCACTAAGAGTGTGAAGAATCATGTTCCTCAAGAAGCTTGGATTGGTAAGAATTATAGCATATCTCATTTGAGAATTTTCATGTGTGTCTTATGCACATGTACCCAATGAGATGAGAAGGATGTTAGATGATAGGAGTGAGAAGTGTATTTTTATTGGATATAGTGAGGAGTCTAAGGCATATAGACTCTACAATCTCATCACCAAGAAGTATATTAAATCTATAGAGATGTTGAGTTCATGGAAATATAATCTTGCGATGGAAGCATGGATAAATATATTATAGAGGGAGCTTCTTTATCTCATGGAGATGATACAAATGATAAATCAATACAAGATGGACAAATGGTTCAATAAGAACATACACCTCCAATAAGTACCCCATAAATACAATCTCCAAGTGTTGGCCCACTGCAGTTTAGAACACCTAGAACTCAAGAGTGTGGTCAACCATCAGGTCATGGTGGAAAAAAAATAATAGAATTGATGTACGGTTAGTAATGAATAAAATCCTACTTTAGATTCAATAAGGAATAGAATCATAGGTCAAAAGATTAAATGTTTAAGAGATCTATATGAGCATAATGAAGAACTACATCAAGTTTTAAATTTTGTATTGATTGCATATGATCCTGTCAACTTTGATGAAGTTATCAAGGAAGAGGTTCGTGTAAAAGCCGTGAATGAAGAGATTGATTCTATAGACAGAAATAATACATGGAATCTTGTAGATCTTCCTGAAGTTAAATATAGTATAGGTGTTAAATAGATTTATAAGACTAAGTTAAATGCTAAAGGTGAGGCTGAGAAGCTCAAAGAAAGACTTGTAGCTCAAGGGTTTAGTTAACATCCCAATATTGATTATAATAAGGCTTTTGCACCTATTAATAGATTTGACAAAGTGAGAATGGTGTTGGCTATTGCAGAAAAAAATGGAAAATGCATCAAGTGGATGTAAATTCTTCATTTTTAAATAGATTTTTGGAAGAAGGGTTTTATGTTAAACAACCTCTAGGATATGAGATTGAAGGACAAGAAAATAAGGTCTATAAATTTGATGCAGGAGCATCTCAGGTCCTTGGCAATCCTGTGTCACCAAAAACATTTTGGATTTTTTCTGTGTTGCTCAGTTCCTGCTTTGATTGAGTTGGTCGGTAGTTGGTCGGTAGTTGATCGATTTCCTTTGGTTACTGAGTGTGGTCGGTTATCTCCTGGGCGGTCGGTTGCTTCACTGGTGCTCGGTGTTGCTTGTCTACTGCTCGGTTATCCTTTCTTACTAGTGGGTTTAGTTTTAGTTTCTATTGTGGCCGACTTGTGCATTTATATTGGATCATGGATTTAATGTTGGAATCAATCATTGGGAAGCATGTGGTCCCAGATCTAACCATTTCTTCCATTGATTGTGGATCTGAAGGCTAACTCAGTTCGGTAGCCTCTTGTATAAATGTAGTTGTTTGGTTGTAGTTTAGAGAGTAAGTTTTGGCTAAAGGAGAGTAGACATTAGAATTGAGATTTGTGACAAATCCTTGCATGTTTGAGGACTTCTATAATTCATTGTAATATCAGGCCATAACCAGGAAGGCCTTACAGCCCAACATGTATGATTCTATTTGATGAAAATAATATGAAATTTTTCTACATTCTCTCTCTCACTGTTCTTGTTTATTGCTTCTGCGTGTGTTGAGCAGGCTTGGATCATTAAGGTGTTCCATCCTTTGGCCCCTCTTGACCCTTGCCTTGTGTTAGGTGGTATCAGAGCGAGGTTAGATCTTGATCTAGGTTTGTAGATCTAGGTTTGTAGGTTCCTCTTGAAGCCCTAGTTGATTGTTGTGGGGTAGAAGATTGCAATCTGACCTGCAATTACAGAGGGTTGTCAAGATGGTTTGTGGGAGGAGAGATGCAGATCCATGATTGGCAGTTATGCTAAGGAAGATTGTTGCTAGGTTAGAAGTCATTTAAATAGCCCAAAGAAGAGGCGGACATCTTGAAGATGTTAGTGATGATGAAGTTGAAGAAGAACAGGCAAATGCAAAACCTGCACCTGTTATGGACCAAGGTGAAGAAAGATTTTTGAAGGCTTTGACAAGTATGAAGTCTACACCACACTTCAATCCTCCTGAATATGGTAGAAAGCTATATTCTAATGAATTGGTGGACTAGATCACCAAGATGGAAAAGTATTTTGAGTATGAAAACATTCCTGAGGATAAGAAAGTAAAGATTGCAAACACAAAATTGAAGAGTCATGCATCCTTATGGTGGGAACATCTGCAGCTAGATAGGAAAAGGAAAGGCAAAGACAAAATCAAGGTATGGAATAAAATGGTCAATAAGTTGAAAGGAAAATTTTTACCTTGTGATTATCAGATTAACCTAATTTGGCGAATGCAAAGTCTAAGGCAGAAAGATAGCTTGGTTAAGGAATATACTGAGGAATTCTATAGATTGGATATCAGATCTAGACATGATGAAGATGATGTGGAAAGGATTGTAGATACCTGAATGGTTTGAGGGTTTACATCCAAGAGGAAATTAGTATGGTCAAGTTGGAGAAAATTGAAGAGGCTTATCAATTTGAATTGAAAGCTGAGGAGAAATTGAACAAAAGACATGAGCAAAGGCAAACAAGAACAGGTGGTAGATTCCCTATAGGAAGAGGTAGATCCAATGGTGAAAATGGTAGATCTGAACCTGAAAAGACAAATCTGGACAAAGGAAAGACTAAGTGGAAAGGTGAAAGTTCATCTAGAGGCAGAGGTAATAACTACCGAGGTGGTTATAGCAGAGAAAATTGATGAGGAACTTGTTACAATTGTGGAGAAGAAGGACATAGATCATTTGAATGAACACAAGTAAGAAGGTTGGTGGATGTAGAAATGCTTTGGTGCAAGAAGAGTCACCAAATGAACCTGAGAAAGAAAATAACTTGATGGTAAGGAGAGCACTGTGGAATGAAAGAAAAAAGGAAGATCTGGTAAGGAAAATTTTGTTCAAGACCAGATGTAGAGTTTCTGATAAATTTTGGAAGGTAATCATTGACAGTGGTAGCTCAAAGAATCTGGCATCTGAGGAGATGGTCACAAAATTGTAGTTGAAAAGGTTGGAACATCTGAAGCCCTATCAAATTTCATGGATCAAGGATGAGCATACACTCCTGGCAAGTGAACAATGTTATGTGAATTTGAAGATTGGAAAGTGCTATGATATGGTGTCATGTGATATCATGCCTATGGATTGTTGTCATATTTTGTTGGGTAGACCTTGGCAATATGATAGACATGCTATATATGATGGGAGATTGCATAAATATACTATTGTGGCTGATGGAAAGAAAAAAATCTTGTTACCATTGATGGAAGAACCTGTTAGTAATGTTTGCACATCTATGAAAGTCTGCTTGATGGAAGGAAGGAAGTTTGTTAAGGATTTGAAAAGGAATGATGTATGTTTTGTTGTGATTCCTAACAAACTGAGTAAGAAAATAGAAGATAATGTCCCTAAGGAGATTGATAAGTTACTCACCGAGTATAGTGAAATCATTTCTAATAATGTACCTAATGGTTTGCCACTGAAAAGAAGCATTGATCATTGTATGGATCTAATCCCTGGAGCTAGTTTACCAAATAAGGCACCTCATCGGTTAACACCTACCGAGAATCAGGAATTGAACTGACAGATTCAAGAACTACTGGAGAAAGGTTTGATCAAAGAAAGTTTGAGTCCTTGTGCAGTACCTATTGTATTGGCACTAAAAAAGAATAGAGAATGGAGAATGTGTACTAATTCTAGAGAAATCAATAAGATAACAGTGAAGTATAAGTTTCCTATACCGAAGATGGATGACATTATGGATAGTTTTGACTAGAGAAAAGTATTTCACCAAAATTGATTTGAAAAGTAGATATCATCAAGACAAAAGAAGGTTTGTATGAGTGTTTGGTTATGCCTTTTGGTTTAACTAATGCACCGAGTACTTTTATGAGGCTGATGAATGAAGTTCTGAAGAAATTCTTGGGTAAGTTTGTGATTGTATATCTTGATTATATTTTGATATTTAGTAAGACCAGAGAAGAACATTTGTCACATGCCAGACAAGTTTTGCAGAGATTGAAAGAAGAAAAGTTGCTGATAAATCTAAAAAAGTGTTCATTCATGAAAGAGGAGATTATGTATTTGGGATTTGTGATCTCAGCTAATGGTTTGAAGATGGATCCTAAAAAGGTTGAAGCTATTTTGAATTGGCCTACACCTATGAATGCTAGTGAGGTAAGATCATTTTATGGTTTGGAAAGTTTTTACTGAAAGTTCATAAGGAATTTCAATTCAATTTGTAATGCTATGACTGAGACTATGAGAGGAGACAAAAGGGAATTCAAGTGGACACATGGAGCTAACAAAAGTTTTGAGAATCTGAAGCAGAAGGTTGTTGAATTACTTGTTTTGGCATTACATGATTTCAATAAGGTATTTCAAGTAGAATGTGATGCAAGTGGAAGTGAAACTGGAGTTGTGTTGAGTCAAGAAGGTAAACCTATTTCTTTCTTTAGTGAAAAGTTAAATGATGCTAGAAAGAAATATTCTATGTATGATCAAGAATTCTATGCTATTGTTCAAGCACTGAAGAAATGGAGACATTATTTGATAGCAAGTGAATTTGTGTTGTATACCGATCATAAGGCTTTACAGTATCTGGGTAGTTAGAATAAGTTGAATCAGAGACATATGAAATGGGTTGAGTATTTGCAAAGTTATACATTTTTGATAAACCATAAGAGTGGAGTCAATAACCGAGTTGTTGATGCATTGAGTAGAAGAAGATCTTTGATGACCGAGATGAAAATTGAAGTTCTTAGTTTTGATGAGATGGGAGATTCTTATGAGTTTGACCCTAATTTTTCTGGGCCATGGAGAAAGAGTAGAGCACCTATTCAAGATCAACAAGATACTAAATGGGATGAATATTTTATTTAGGAAGGTATGTTGTTCAAAGGTATTCACTTGTGTATACCAAGAGGAGTAATAAGAACTAATTTGATGAAAGAGAAACATAGTAGTGGTTTGGCTGGACATTTTGGTATTGATAAAACATGGAATTTTCTTAAGGAGAAGTACTTTCTACCGCAATTGTATAAAGATGTTCAGAAATTTGTAAAAAGTTGTGGAATTTGTCAAGTTGCAAAAGGAGTAAGTCAGAATACTAGATTATATGTACCGATTGCTATTCCTGACAAACCTTGGATTGACATCAGTATGGACTTTGTTCTTGGCTTACCGAAGACAGTAAGAGGTAATAATTCTATATTTGTTGTTGTGGATAGATTTTCTAAAATGGCACATTTCATACCTTGTAGAAAGAAATCAGATGCAGTACATGTAGCAGATCTTTTCTTTAAGGATATTGTCAGATTACATGGATTACCGAGGAGTATTATCTCTGACCAAGACAATAAGTTTGTTGGATACTTTTGGAAGACCCTTTGGAAGAAATTTGGCACTGTGTTGAAATATAGTTCTACATTCCACCCACAAACCGATGGATAGACTGAAGTTGTGAACAAAAGTTTGGGAAATCTTTTGAGATGTTTAGTTGGAGACACACTAAGTAATTGGGATTCTGTGTAGGCACAAGAAGAGTTTGCATACAATAATTCAATGAATAGGAGTACTGGAAAACACCATTTGAGATTGTGAATGGCATACAACCAAGAGATATATCTGATTTGAGAGACATTGATGATGAAACTAAGATAAGTGTTGAAGGAGTAAAGTTTGTTGAGTACATGAAGACATTGCATGAAGATGTGAAGCTAAAGCTGGAAGACAGTAATCAAAAATACAAAGACAGAACTGATAGATCAAGGAGACAAAAATTTTGATGTTGGTGATGAAGTGATGGTTCATTTGAAGAAAGGTTGATTTCCTATTGGAACATATGGAAAGCTGAAGATGAAGAAGTTTGGACGTTGCAAGATTTTGAGAAAATTTGAAAGTGGAAATGCATATGAGATTGAGTTACCTGATGACATGGAAATATCACCGATTTTCAACATTGTTGATTTGTATGAGTATCGTGAACCTGATGAAGAAATGACAGGACTAACAGAATATCCTAAGAAGTAGAATGAAGAGACTGAACAAATTCTGAAGCAAAGAGTTGGTAAGAGCACAAGAGGAAAATAGTATATGGAATATCTGGTAAAGTGGAAGAATAGACCAATGGAAGATAGTTCATGGATCTCACAGTCTAATTTGGATGTAGCTCAGATCATACCTACTAAATGATTTGGAGAATCATTTCAAAATAACCCCAGGTGTCTGATGTAGGAGCATCTCAGGTCCTTGGCAATCCTGTGTCACCAAAAACATTTTGGAGTTTGTCTGTGTTGCTCAATTCCTACTTTGACTGAGTTGGTCGGTAGTTGGTCGATTTCCTTTGGTTACCAAGTGTGGTGGGTTATCTCCTGGGTGGTCGATTGCTTCACTGGTGCTCAGCATTGCTTGTCTACTACTTGGTTATCCTTGCTTACCAGCGGGTTTAGTTTTAGTTTCTGTTGTGACTGACTTGTGCATTTAAATTGGATCACAGATTTAATGTTGGAATCAATCATTGGGAAGCATGTGGTCCCAGATCTGATTAGTTCTTCCATTGATTTTGGATCTGAAGGCTAACTCAGTTCGATAGCCTCTTGTATAAATGTAGTTGTTCGGTTGTAGTTTAGAGAGTCAATTTTGGATAGAGGAGATTAGACATTAGAACTGAGATTTGTGACAGATCCTCACATGTTTGAGGATTTTTGTAATTCATTGTAATATCAGGCCATAATTGGGAAGGCCTTACAGCCCGACATGTATGATTCTATTTGATGAAAATAATATGAAATTTTTTTGCATTCTCTCTCTCACTGTTGTTTTTTATTGCTTCCACGTGTGTTGAGCAGGCTTGGATCATTAAGGTGTGCCATCCTTTGGCCCCTCTTGACCCCTACCTTGCATCAAAATTAAATAAGGTATTATATAGATTGAAACAAGTTCCCAGAGTATGGTATACTAGGATTGATGAATACTTGAATAGTAGAGGATTCAGTAGGAGTCAAAGTGAGATGAGCTTGTATACAAAGGTAAATCAAGAAGGAAATTTTTTTATAGTTTTCTTATATGTTGATGATTTGATTTTGAATATCTCTTCAAGGATGACTTCAAGACTACCAAGAAAATAGAGTTTGATATGACTGATTTAAGACTGGTGAAGTATTTCTTGGTATTGAAGTTTCTATATCTAGAGATGGTATTTTTATATGTCAAACTAAGTATACAAAAGATGTTTTGAGAAGGTTTAGGATGTTGAATTGTAATCCAGCTGCAACAAAAATGAAAACTAGTACAAAACTTAGTAAGAAATATCAGGGATCAAATGTTGATCTGACTTTATATAAGAGATTTGTTTGAAGTCTCATGTATTTAAAAATATCAAGACCCGATATAATATTTTCTCTAAGTTTAATATCTAGGTTTTTGGAGCCTCCTATGAGTACCCAGTCGCAAGCTGGAAAAAAGAATCTTAGGATATATCATTGGAACAAAAAAAATTGTTATTTTGTATACATCAGTTCTAGATTTTAAATTGACTAGATATTCTAATATTGATTTTGTAAAAAGTGTTGATGACAATAAAATTACATCGGGGTATGTGTTCAATTTTGGATCGGGTGCAATAGCATGGACATCAAAGAAGTAGTCTATTGTGACTTTATCATCAGCTGAAATAGAATATGTTGTAGTAATAGTAGCAACTTGTCAAACTATTTGAATGAGAAGGATTTTGACTGAGTTACTACATGAACAAGAAGAACTAATTCAAATTTATTGTGACAACAAATATGCAATTGCATTAGCAAAGAATCACATTTTTCATAAGAAAAGTAAGCATATTGATACTAGGTATAATTACATTCAACAATTAATGAATGGAAATCAAATTTCTATGGAGTTGTGTAGATCAAAAGATCAATATGCAAATATATTTATAGAACCATGGGAAAAAGAGTTATTTGAAACTCACAAAGAAAATATTGGATTCTCTATGATGTTACAATAGTTTTACTTACGAATATATGGTCAAAATTACTTGAGGAGTGTTGAAACTAGTCGTAATTTATCCTCTCTGTATTGACTCCTATCTCCCACTGCCAGTGCATAAAATACAATTTGTACTTATCCTGACATGCCTAATAGAAAATCTAATCTGTATTTATCTACACAAAATATGATCTTAACTTGCCTTAAAATATGATCTTAGCTTGCCTTGTGTTGCAATCTTTATATCTTATAGAAAATAACTACTTCAAACAAATCATATTTATATTTTATTTTACTCTACAGTCAATATGATTTGGAAATCTGATTTAGAAAATCAAAGTATTTCTTAACTATTCATTTCTTTCAAGTTAACATGACCAACTACTATCGAATCCTCTTGTCTAAATATAGTTGTAATATGCAGGTCTGAGATATGTTTTAAGGAATAGGGCATGCAAATTTACGAGAACTAAGAAGAGTTCATCCCTTGTTTGACTTATTGTTCATTAATAAAATTGTTGTTTGTATGTTGTAGCATACAAAATTTATATCTACATTTTTCTTTTAATCAGCACTTCTAATTTATATATTGCTACTTATATGCCCTCTTCTATTATTTTAGTACTCCATTTCTTGTAGTTCCCCTATTTCCTTCAACATTATATTGACAAAACTTATCATGCAAGTTCTTATACACTTTCTCAGTTAGAGAATTATACACTTGCAAAAGCTTACTCCTTCAAGAGTTATGATGACTCAAAGCTACCTTTTATGTCAGGTCTTGACTATGGATAAGTTCGGTGGTTCATTTAATTTTTTGGATATCACAAGGGGCCTTACATTTTTATTTCATGAATAGATTTCAAATCATGATGGATGGGAGATATTGAAAGATTTTCAATGAAACACTTATTTTGAGTTTTCATAAATATGAAAAAATCAAAAGGAATTATGGTTCAGAAATTCTATTCTACTCCTAAGGGTAATAATAGAAACAAATAGGATTCTAATGGACAAATTCTGAATAACTGAGTTCCTCTTCATCAAGATAAATTATTTAACTATGCATGAAATAGTGCAATATTCAAATGTTATGCAAGATATTTTCATACCACCCTGGATACCATTAGGAAGAACAATGTACATGAATGGTAGAAGTTAAGCATATGTGGACATAGGGTTTTGGATAACTTTGCACAATGACTTACAATCAGTAAATCGTCAAATTTAAGAACCAGCGGGAAATCATCAACACATCATCATATTCTCTATTGAAATCACCACACTTTACCTAAAAAATCTATTCTAAATGAGGTAATTAAGAAAGGAAGAAAGATTCAAAACATGTCAAATAATCACCAAACATCAATGAAAATTTTATTGTCTCAATAGCCCTTATAACCAATCTCAAAATTCTCTCTCTTAAAAATGAAAAGTGAGGCCTTTATATAGGTATCCAAATACAAGGAGTGGCTTGCATCAAAACAATAACCGATGGCCCATATTTTTCCACCTCATCCCTAATTAGGGTTAGGGAAAGGAAAAGAGACTCTACATTAATGCCAAGGTCAACTTTGACCAACCAAAAGGAATCCACTACCTTAGTGGGGAATAATTTCCCATTACACATCTATCTAGGAAGAGAATAGGGTGGAATAAATGACCACTACGCATGCCCACCATCCATTAAATGCATCCTTGCCCAAAATAGCATATCTTTGTGATCCCTATTTGAACACTTGGAATCTACCCAAAATTATTTCTAATTCATCTACGCTAACACTTTTTGTTGATTCCTGTTTGAATTCCAAAGAAACCATAGGTCGCTCATATTTTCTCAAGTTATTCTCCCCTTCTAGAAATAAACCTTGAGTTGTATGCATTCATTTGAAAAAAAAGAAGTTCTCAAAGTCATCTTTGGTAAAGAAATTTAATTTAAAGGATACCTCTAACTTACTCTTCGGGTTACTTACATTTATCTCATTTTTAGTCAACCTTTGTGATACTAATGATGCAACAGCATTGGAAATCTCCTATTTGATATTTTCAACTATTTCCCTTAAACAATTGGATTCCATGGTGAAATGTTCAAACATTTCCTTTACCATTAGCACATCACCATACCATTGGTTAAAATCATATGATTCTCCTTCCCTAATGACCCCAACATCAATCAATATATGTCAGGGTGGTTCCATCAATCCCTGTAATTTTTTGATCATCTCATCCTTGTAAATATATATATCCTCCCATGACACATCCATACACTAAAATTGAGAAAAGATAGCTAGTACCTTGTCGTGAAATTTCACTAAGTCCTAAGAATGCTTATACACTTCATTTTGGATTCCTTCTATACAAACCTCTTCTCTTTGTACAAATTTCTTGATCCTATCTATTCCTTCCACTAATTCTATCAAGATAATTAGAGGAATGAAGGATGGATCCTTTTCCCTAACTAGATGAGGTAATCTATTTATGTAGTCACACAGGGCCTTAATTTCTCCCTTCTACCTCTAATATTTCTCCTATAGCTTCTTCATTTTTTCCTTTTCCATTTGTGTTGAGTCATCAAAATATTCAATGACCTATGTTCTAGATGCACGATCGAGGTCAATCTCAGTCACGTTATATTCTTTGGGAGTAATTTGATCCCTTGCCTTATCCATTGTCAGTGTTGCGACCTACAGGATCCTAGATCTAGATTATCCTTGGATAATCTTTGTGAACTTATATTCCTTTCCCTTCTCATCTAATTGGTTGACCCAATCTAGGAATTCTTGCAATTCAACTGCTGGGTCAACTTCCTTCTCTTGAATTCTTTGAATCATTTGTCTCATCCATTCATGAATATCTTCATTTTGATCTCTCTGCACTACCATATTCTCTTTTCTTTCAAATTCTCTACTATCAATCTCTTCTTTGAATCCCAGACTCTCTTTCACTTCCTTAGGAGCTACGACTTCTACTGTAGGAAATCCTTCTTTTACTACATGAACTTTTGCTTTTGTTTTAGGAACTTCTTCCTCTATTATCCTCTTAAAAGATACACGAAGACTCTCCTAAGTGGTGACATCTTGTTCTGTACTTATTTCTTGTTGAAACCATTCATTGGCATTGATTCTCAACCTATCTTGCATTGCCCTAGTCAGACATTCTACTTGTATTGTCCTTCCTCTACCTACATCTATTTCTTATCTAGCGAAAGTTCATATCTCTTGCACACTAGGAGTCCTGCTAGGTGAGTACAAAAAATTTTCATACCTCTCCCTCTTCTATTTTCATTCTTCAATATGAAGGTCCAACCTCCTCTTTGTGTGTTTTTCCTAATAAACTCCCCTATCCCTTCTACGTTCTACACTTCCTAATGGAATTTCTCCTTCTTGTATTCTTCCTAGTGAAGGGTGTTTTGGTCTCTCATCCATCAGCAGTTAATGACCCAGCATCTTTTATGTTTCATCCTCCTTCAATACGGTCACCTTCCAAATTTTCTTTCAATCCTCCACTTCATAAATTCCAATACTAGTTTTGACAATGCATCTACATCTCTAATCTCCTTCTTTTTCCAGTCATAGGGATGAATTAGCTTCTCCTTTTTCTAGATTGTATCCTTTTTGGAGCGCATTTAGATATTCCTCTATCTGATCAGGTACATGAAATATTTTTCATGATTTGATGATGTTCATGGACAATCTGGAATGACTCATTTTCCTAATCTCATTTTCATCAGTAGTGTTGGCCCAAAAATCTTTGAGGTGAACTCTATGTTGATATCTTGATCCTGGTGTTGATTTTTTTTTATTGTAAGGATCGAGTTCAGGCTTCCAATATGGAATGTTAGATGGAATAAATGTAATTCATCCTGAGATCTCTCAACTACCCTCAATCATCGACACATTTCACCTTGGTCTTCACCTATGAAAATTCAAAAATCTAATCCCAAAATTTTCTTTCCCTTCTAAATTTTGTGATATAATATCAGTTGTCAAGTGAGTTTCATAAATATTATTTTATTCATATGATACCTTGGTAGCTTATATGGCTATGAAGAAACTCCTTGCAACTTGATGTAGGATAAAGTGGGAAAATGAATAAACCATTATCCATATTGCTCCACTAGCTTCATTGTTGTAACATATAATTTTAAGTCAATCCTCTTTTACAAATTCATAATGACACGCATGGAAAATATATGATTAACTTTGACATAATCATCCATGACATGCAAATGTAACTGAGGATAACAGTCGTACACCTTTAAACGTTGAGCACCGCTCCTATTTTTTCCTTTACACTTCATTCCATCATATCCCATAGTTTTTTCCAACATTTATATGACATATGAACTCATGTAAAACTTCCTCAATTTTTCCAAGTTATCAAGTTTCTCATTCAAGTTATCATTGATCAAACCAACCCAATCTATGTGGTTATACTACTCAAATATGTACTCAAAAAAATACCACATCCAAGTCTGGAATAGATTTACGATTGCGGAAATCAAAAGATCCTTCTTAGCATCATAACCAAATCACTATAATCCTGGTGAAAATCAAGTCACAACATCTCCTTAGGAAACTTGGAATGGTGATATCTATTCCTCCGCAACCATTTACTATTAATGATTTCCTCGTAATACTAAATTTTGACAATGTAAACTCTTTCTACTTGTTTTTTTTAGCAACAATTTTTGGGATGAGGGAATTCCAAATTCCTCTAAAATAGCTAGTGGGGAGAGGTATGCAAAGATATTCCCTTCAGTATCCTTGATCATCCTATCTCTAGTGTCATAATATTTTGCACAATATTCCATAATCAACATGGGATGATAAAAAGAAGGATGAAACCCATCTACAACTACAATTCAATCATTCACAATTTGAGAAACCAAGTGTGTAGGGTGATGGTATTTATATCCAAAAACCCTTTTGTGAAACTCATTCAAATCTAGGCATCCAAGGTTTGTATCTCCAACGTCTGCCCATTTTGAAACTATCTTAGATTCTGGATAAAATCCTCTTTGCTCGTTCTTTATCAGCTACCTTCTAGTTACACTCATTCCTTTGGGCTCGGCCACCTCTCCTTCTTGCAACAAAAAAAAACTTACATAAGAGCATGCAGAAAACAAAAAACAAAAATCTCCATGCAAGAGAAGGTTTGGAATTTTGTCAAAAATTTCTCAATTTTCCTCCAAAATAGGAATTTTCTCTCTATGCTTTTACACAATTTCCTTCAACTTACTGAAAATATATTCTCTTTTCAAAAAAAATTTCTCTCCTCAAGAAAAATTGTGTAAAAAAATCTCACAAACTCTCTTGAATCCTCAAAACTTTCTCAACTTTTTTGTTCTCGACTTGTGTGTGAGAATGAATTAAGAGAGGCCTTCTCTTATAGACTTTCAAAGTCTGAAAAGCAACTTTAAAGACTACATGCTAATTGAGGAAATTGCTTTACTTGCCACCCAAGATTAAAATTTTAAACAGATTCTCTACCACTTGTCTCAATTTTTCTTCTTGTTTTTTTTTTAACTTGCCAATTTGAGTGTTTTCTTTAACTTCATGGAGAAGTTATCTCCAAAAAAAATAATTAAATATCAATAAAAATCAATATTTAATTAATTTTAAAATTAAACAATTACTCTGTGAGGAAAACAAAGAGAATATGGTTAGGAACAATAGAAAAACTTTAGGTTTAGGAAAATCAATTAAGGGCAGGTTAGAAGCTAATACGGGGAAAATAGTCAAACCAAGAGTAAGAAAATCCCTTGCTGAACTAAGAGAAAAGGAAGGAATGGCACCAGGTCAGGTTAAAATTACCGATATTCTATACTCTGGGAAGGGGAAGGTCCTTCCCAAGTCCTCATGAAGATCATTAGTTGGAATGTTAGGGGTTTAAATGCCCCTAACAAACAACGCCTTGTAATAAGGCAATTAGCAAAAATTAAACCAAACATGGCTATGATACAAGAAACTAAACTTTCTAATGAAGGATATGAGAATATAAAAAAGAGTATAGGAATAAGAGAATTAGTAGGTTATGAGGCAGAAGGTGCTTAAGGTGGAATTGCTTTTATTTGGGATCCAAGAGAAATTGTTTTCAATATTCATGAAAAATAGAAAAATTGGATGGGAGGTCAAATCAAAAGTTTAAAGTCAGATTTAAAATTTAATATAATAAACATGTATGCTCCTAAATTCCTACATGAAAAGAGAATTGTATGGCAGGAGATTAAGGATTATATAGAAAACTTTCCGAACGAAACATTTATACTAGGAGGAGATTTTAATGCTATCCTATCCTTGGGAGATAAACAGGGTGGGACGAAACACTTATCAAAAACAACTTTAGAATTCCAGGAATGGATAAACATTATAGGGACGTCAAAAATTGAATCAAACCAAGGGAAATACACCTGGACTAACAAACGTAAAGACACAAAGTTAATAGTAGAAAAATTGGATAGGTTCTTTTTTATAGGGGAGTTGAGGAATTTTGATTTTAATTTTACTAATGAGGTCCTACCCATTGCCGGTTCTGACCATTTTCCTATAGAACTAGTAATTTTGGAACCAATCAGAAATAAAAGAATCCCGTTTAGATTTGAAAAAATGTGGTTACTTAATGAGGAATGTTTGGATCTAATTAAAAAATGGTGGACAGAGGCAAGGTTTGAAGGCTCCAAGATATATAAAGTCATAAGGAAACTAAAACTAATAAAAAGAAATCTGTCACAATGGAGTAAAAACACTATTGGGGATATATTTTTGGAAAGAGACCTTATAGAAAAAGAGCTAGAAAATGTGAATAAGGAGATTACTGAAGAAGGAAAATAGACTTCAGACGATAATATAGAGCAAGAACTATTATGTAAATACTATGATTCTCTTTCACAAATTAGCGCCTTTTGGGGGCAAAGAGTGAGAGAAACATGGCTCGGAGAAGGGGACCGAAACACCAAATTTTGTCACAATAGCATCAAAGCTAGAAGGAATATAAATAAGATTTCCAAAATCAAAGATAGCAATGGTAAAACAATAGAGGATCCCAGAGAAATTACAGATTTAGCAGTCTCTTTCTTTGAAAAATCTCTGAATAACTTAGGGAGTGTGGATTTGTTGGACCAGGCTAAGCTGTTAAGAAACATCCCCCATCTTATAACTCCGTGTCAAAATAACCTCGTAAATGTCGCATTCACAGTAGATGAAATACTCAAGGTTCTAAAGGAAATGAACCCAGATAAATCCCCTGGTCCTGATGGATTCCCAACTTTTTTCTTTCAAAAGTGTTGGTCATTTATGGGCAAGGAAATTACTGATGCTCTAGAGGGCATGAGGAACTCAGGACATATTCTTAAAGAGCTAAATAACACATTCATTTCTCTTATTCCCAAAAAGGTCAATGCAGAGAACTTTAACGAGTTCAAACCTATCTCCCTGTGCAACACTTTGTATAAAATCTTCTCAAAAGCTTTGGCAGGCAAAATGAAACAACTTCTTCCATTGATTATATCTGAAGAACAAACGGGATTTATCCCTAGTAGGTCAATTCTGGATGGAGTGATTATTGCTCATGAGGCTATACATTCAGTAACAAATAATAAGGATCCGAGTATGTTGATTAAGTTAGATATCAGTAAGGCATATGATAAAGTGGATTGGAGATTTTTGTGTAAATGTATGGAAGCTTTTGGATTCTCAAAACAATGGATCAATATGATTTTTGAATGCATCTCCACCCCTCACTTCTCAATTATGGTGAATGGGTCTCCTGAAAGCTTTTTCAGCTGCTCTCAAGGTTTGAGGCAGGGAGATCCGTTATCTCCTTTTCTGTACATTATTATGGCAGAAGCATTGGGGAGAGGTATTAAGAAACTTTAGGAAGAGGATAAGGTTAAAGGAATCAAGATTACTTCGGGAGTCGAGGCTACTACTCATCAGCAGTATGTTGATGATAATCTCCTTTTTGGAAAAGCACTTTTAGAAGAAGCTCAAGCTTTCAAAGAAATTTTAAATACTTATGCTAACGCTTCTGGACAATGTATAAATGAGGAAAAATCAGAAATTTTTTTTATTAATACTGAAGAGAGATGAAAGAATGAGATTAAACGTATTCTAAACTTCAAAGAAGGTTTCTTCCCATGTAAATATTTAGGTTTACCTCTGGATAAAGGGGTCAAATCAAATCACTTATGGGAAAGTACAATTTAAAATATCTCCAAGAAACTAGATCAATGGAAAGGAAAATGGTTATCAAATGCGGGAAGGGCTGTTATGATCAGGTCAGTCCTCTCTGCAGTTCCTATTTATCAGATGATGAGCATGAGAATTCTGGTAGGTATTAATAAAGAGATTGCTTGAAAGTTAAGGAGGTTTTTCTGGCAAGGGTCGGAGGAGAAATCTAAACTAGCTTTAATTTCTTGGAATAAGATTTGTAAGCCAAAAGAAGAGGGAGGTTTGGGTATAAAAGACCTTACGCTTCAAAACAAGGCCTTGGGGGCAAAATTAGTATGGAGAATGATTAAAAATCCAAAGGCAAAATGGGTTAAAATACTCAGATATAAATACTTACTAGGAGAAGTGGAGGAAAGTGTTTGTCATTCTGATAATTATCCGATGGGCTCATGCATATGGAACTTCATAAAAGAATGTAAAGATATAGTATTAGAGTCCCTTTCTTGGGACGTGAAAAGCGGGGATAAGGCTCTATTCTGGGATGATTCATGGGGTGGAAAACTGGCCCTTCGTGAAATTCTTGGGAATGATCAGCTAATTGAACTAATCAAGCATAGTAAGGGAGAGCATGTAAAAGACTATTTTTCACAGATTAATAATAGTGAGGGGAGCAGCTGGGCTTGGAACTCTCTAGAGGAATTCAGACTTCCCCTTGATTTCTAGGATAAACTTAACAAGGCTCTACAAGAATGAAACTTCTATCCACGTTCAGGAGAGGACATAATCATATGGGCTACCTCAAAAAGTGGTGTATACAATTCAAAAGAAGGTTTCAAAGTTATATCAGGGATAGATTACACTCCCACCAGTCTTCCCATTGATCTATGTTGGAATAGAAACTATCTTCCTAAGGCAGGTCTATTCTCATGGGCTGCTTTACAAAAAAGGATTCTCACTGCTAAATGGTTTAAAAAATAGGGTACCATGGTCCTTCTAGGTGTGCCCTGTGTGAGAAAGAAAGTGAGACGATAAATCATATATTGTTAAATTGTGAGTATGCCAATAAATGCTGGCTTTGGGTTCTGGAGAAATTAGATCTGAAGACTGCTCTTCAAAATGATATCACAGAAGTTTTTATTTCATGGCAAAGATCATGTAAGAAGGATTTATACAGTAAAATGAGATACATTATCCCATCTCTGTTAATCTGGGAATTATGGAAGGAAAGGAACCGAAGGATTTTTCAAGATAAAAGGATGAAGATCGAGAGATTTTTGAACAAATTAGAGGCAAATATAGTAGAAATTACAAACAATAGAAATATGCTCAGACAAACAATGATTGAATTCTCACTAGAAGACAACAACCAGAGAAAGAAGTGGTATGGCTTGAAGGTTCCTCCCTGGATTGGATCTAGCATTGACAATAAATCCTTATCAAGGGAAAACTGTAAATGGAAACCACTAGAGCAAGGATGGATTAAGTTGAACTTTGATGGGGCAGCTAGGGGAAACTCAGGGGTGGCGGGGATAGGGATATGTTTACATAATGCGGAAGGAAAGATATTAGGAAGGATAGCAAAACCTATAGGAATGAAGACAAATAATGAAGCTGAAATAGAAGCTATTAGATTAGGTCTGGCATGGTGCAAAAAATGGAGGCTTAAAAAAATTGCAATTGAAGGAGACTCAGCTATTATTATAAATGCAATTAGATAAGGTAGAACACCGAACTGGAAACTAAATAGTGCTATTGAACAAATAATGGAATCTCTTGAAGTTATAGGAGATTATACAGTAAATCACATTTACAGGGAGGGCAACACAGATGCAGATAAGTTAGCTAATCTAGGAGCTGACGGACAAGAAATTGAAGAATTTCATGAGAGTTTGAAAGAAGAACTCGAAAGGTGAAAAAATGATTTCAAAATAGGAAATCAAGAATAGATGTAAATAAATTTAAAGGTAAATAAGTATAGAAACATTTGTGAGTATAAAAATGAAAAAATACACACACGAACATGCACAAACACACACACATATATATTGCCCTCTTAAATAGTAGACTTCAAGATAGGGAAGTAAGAAGTTA
Organism: Chamaecyparis obtusa; assembly: GCA_027943335.1. Classification (NCBI taxonomy): domain Eukaryota; kingdom Viridiplantae; phylum Streptophyta; class Pinopsida; order Cupressales; family Cupressaceae; genus Chamaecyparis; species Chamaecyparis obtusa. The sequence continues at coordinate 41,408 of BSBK01006564.1, forward strand.
ACGTCTCATTTAGTCAAAACAATCATCAAATATTAGGGGCATGCCAACCTACAATGAAGTTTCATCGATCACAAAAATGATAATCTTTAAAATAGAAAATGTTATGGCAAATTAAAAGGTTCCTAAAGTGCTCATAAAATTCTTATGTTCATAATAATGAAATAAATCTTATAGCATGACTGCCAATAGAAATGGACTTAGATTGTAATGTTTTATTTAGTAGACTAGCTCACGAGTTAAGATTTGCAATTCCATAATTTCATCAATACCTAACATGAACTAGCTTTTTGAGGATTGAATCATGAAAATGATTAATTAATTGTAAATTAGGAGAATAGAGGTGGCATGGTGTCTATCTATTTTGCAGGTATATAGGAAAATCATAACAGACCAAAAGGGCATAAATAAAGAAAAGGAGGCTCGAGAACTTATCAAAGCTAAGGCAAATACTCGAAGAGCGAGGATGAGAGAAAATAACATGATTTTTCAAAAGCGCGTTTAAAGTTAAAGGAAGGCTCATTAGCTGTAAAGATAAGGGCAAGGTATATGTAATCTCAATCTAAATAAATGTACGGCACAAGATGGGAAAGCTCATTTTAAAAGAGCATTGTATTCAAAAGATTAATGTATATTTATGTTCACTATCATGGAGGTATGCCTCCAATAATCTGTATTAAAGAGGGAATGCCCTCTTCAACTCCATCAAGTGGAGCTTTGTAATCCTGCGCTTGTAGGAACTCTAAACTTGTTATATTATTCCTAGACTAAAGTCCCGGGCCAAACTGGAGGTTTTCTTCCCCGTTCTTTCCTACCAGTGCCCGCACGAATGGAGGAAAATGTAAAAAGATAAATTTTAAATAAATAAAATCAAGGCTTCGGCCGTTTACTGATCAAAAAAAAGAAAAAAAAATTTAAAATTATTTAGAAATATAAAAATTAAAACTATTTAAATATAAGTAGGAGATATTTTTTGCAACTCAAATAATTTAAAAATATTACAATTAAAAAATACAAAAATCACTAATCTATTTCTTATTTAGTACTAGTACTTTATCCTTATTTATATAAAGCTAATTGAATCTACTAATTTTTATGCGAACTTTTATCGTTATCATATTTAAAAAAATCGTAATGTTTGGGTTAAGATTTTTAATAGAGTTTAGGTTTTAGGGTTACAATCATGATTAGTATTATATTTAGGTTATGATCTGATTATAGTTAGGGTTAAGGTTAGAATTGAGGTTAGATTTAAGATTATGGTTAGTTTTATGGTTAAAGTTGAAATTTTTATTAGAGTTAGAATAATGTTTAGTTTATATGTTTATTAGGGTTAGGGTTCTACTTATAGTGTGGGTTATGCTCTTTTTAGGATTATGATTATGGTTAGGATTACAGTCTAATGTTTGTGATAAGTTTATGTCATGATAAGTTTATGGTTAGATTTAGGGCTTAGATTCTAAATTATCTCTCCCCCCACCTAATTTATTTATATCTTATTATCTCCAACTCTCTATCTTATTTACTCAATGCACTATTACTCTATTATTATATATCATCCATAAATCAAATATTTTAAAAAAAAATCTTCGTATATTTATTCTTATTTAAAATTTCATCTAATTAATATAATCATTTAAAAAATAATATAATTCTTTCATATATCCTTTTATCTTTCCATGCAAACCACAAACCAATTGTTAAAAAGCCTAATGAAAAAATATTAATCTAAGTCTGGCACTGTAGAAAATGCATTTGGGTGTGTATGCAGGGTATTTACTAACTTTGATCTTTAAACTTCTATTTCTCTGAATAGATGATTGTTTTGTTCTTTATCCTTACAGGACAACCGTTTACATTTGTGCTCATGGATTTAAACACCTTCAGCGTGGTTTTTGAATTCTCAGCTACTTGTGACTTATTTCCATATATGATGGAGTCACCTCTACTTGGCATCCTTCCAATTAGTGCTTAAAGGCACATTCATACTCTGATGGTGATTTTTTCACAAACTCTGTAGCTTCCAAAAATCAGCGTCAAAGAGGAATATGATTCATTTTCTACAGTTAGTATCTTAGCATATAGAGGAATTTAACTCTCAAACCATGACCATGATGGAGATGTGTCGAGGGCATGTTTCAAAGGTTCTGGTAGAATTCCCTTTCTTATGGGGTCTTTTGCGATTCTAAAGTTGGTCAACATCTTGTGAAGACATTCGGACATTGCAGACTCCTTTCTATTGTAGACTTTTCTTTTACTTCTTCATCAATTGGAGCTCATTGTACTATTCAATGGTCATGGCCTCCATTTTTATTTCCCATGGACCCTTTTCCTCTTTTCTTTATTCACAACAACATGTACTACAAGTGATGGACCATTCTTGGTGCTACGAGTGATGAACTTCAGGCTCTTTGTTTGACCAATACAACTTATGCTTGAATGGGCATGCAAACGGTTATATGACTGGATTTCCTCCAGATTTGTGTATAGAAGCCCATATTAGTAAATAACCAAACCAACATTCCCATAGGAACATCCCACATGGAGGAGAGTTTTGCATTTTTAGACCCTCCTTTTTATTGCCATGTTGTGGATATAAAGAATTTAGAAGAACACTAAATTTTGGAAATACACAAAATAATGCTTTGCTTCAGCAATGAAGAAATTTGAAATTCCCAAAACAAGGTAGACATAAGAACTGGAGAAATTATGCAAAAATCTACTTGCTTCTATTCCAAAAAAACACTTTCTACAATAAGAAATTAAACTCTCAACTACTGGAGCTGCATACAAACTATGAGCTTCTTAATGCTCTTACAAGATTATCTGAAACAATCACTGCTTAACAGAATAATCATTCATATCTCTGATAAAAATAGAGCATTAAAAAAAAAATCTCTTTGTTGCTGCATAAAAGAGAAATTACATTCATGCATACTGTTGGAAGAATAAAGACATTCTTTCCTTTATATAAAACTTGCTATCCAAAAGAAGAAGAATGAAGAAAGAAGAAGTCTGTAGAAGAAATCAGATTTTCCCCAATCTGATTTGAACTTATCTTTCAAAGTCCACACAAAAAATCAGACTTTAAACTTTATTAAAAATAAAGTCAATTAAGGAGGCTTCAGACAATCAGATTTGGTTATGAAAATCCAACACTCCCCCATTGTCTTGAGCCAACAAAACAAGATCATGCTTGATCCAAACTAACTACGCCAAGATTTCTCCTTAGGCATTCAAAACTTGCAATGCCCAATGGCTTGGTGAAAATGTCTGCTAGCTGCTGCTCTGACCTACAAAACTCTATTTTTATTTCACCATTCTCAACTAGTTCTCTAATGAAATGATATCTGATTTCAATGTGCTTGCTTCTTCCATGAAACACTAGATTATTTGACAAAGCTATTGAGGAAATATTGTGGTTCCATCCTCTTGTTCTTGCTTCAAATCTGCCAAGATCCTTCTTAGCCAAATAGCTTGACATGTTGCAGCATTCGCTGCTATATATTCAGCCTTTGTTGTAGATTAAGCAACTATGGGTTGCTTCTTAGAAGCCCATGAGATTACACCTGAACCCATGTGAAAGACGTATCTAGAAGTGCTCTTCCTATCATCCAAACTACCTGCCCAATCACTGTCTATGTAGCCAATAAGATCAAAAACATTTGTTGCAGTATACAAAATACCATATCCCTTGGTTCCTTTCACATACCTTAGGATTCTCTTTCTAGCTTGCCAATGGGAGTCCTTTGGATTTTCCATAAATATGGAAATCAAACTTACTACATGCATAGTGGCTAGCCTAGTAGCTGTTAAATACATCAAACTTCCAACTAAACTTTTATATAAAGTTGGATCCACATTGCTGCTGCAATCTGCTTGCCTAGCTTCAAACCTCCTGAAGTTGGTGTTGGAGTAGGCTTGCTACTTTGCATTTTAAATCTCTCTAAAATATTATTTGCATATATTTCTTGAGAGATAAAAATACCATCATGTATTTGTTTTACTTCTATGCCTAGAAAATATTTCAAGAGACCTAAGTCTGACATTTCAAACTCACTTTTCATGGCCTCTTTAAAATCAGCAATGAGGAAATCATTATCCCCAGTAAAGATTAAATCATCAACATACAAGATAACAATTAAAATATTACCATTAGTTGCCTTGATGTAAAGAGTGGGCTCACCATCATTTTTGCAAAATCCATTGCTCATCAAATATGAGTCAATTCTGCTATACCAAGCCCGTGGAGCTTACTTGAGCCCATAAAGAGCCTTCTTCAGCGTATACAATTTACTTTCATCACCTGGAACTTCATAACCAGGTGGCTGCTCCACATAAACCTCTTCTTTCAATACTCCATTCAAGAAGGCAGACTGCACATCCATTTGATAAACCTTCCATTTATGTTGGGCTTCAATTGCTATGACAGCACGCATGGTTTCCATTCTAGCAATCGGAGCATAGGTCTCATCATAATCTCTACCAAACTGTTGTTTGTACCCCTTGACCACTAATCGAGCCTTATGCCTATCTATTTTTCTTTCAGCATTGCTCTTGGTCTTGTAAACCCATTTAACTCTAATAATTTTCTTGTTGGGAGGTAAATTAGTGAGCTCCCAAGTTTCATTTCTTTTTATTGCATCGATTTCCTCATCCATGGCCTTACACCATTTTTCTTCTTTTTCAGCATCCTCAAAATAAATTGGATCACTATGAGAAAATAATGCAAAATTAATATTTTCATCAAATTCATTTTCATACATTTCATCTTGGTATATCTCCCCTAGACTCTTGGCCTTTCTAGGCACTAGGGAGGCGAGAGTGGGATCATAGCTCTTAGTATTGCCGTTGCTGCTCTCTGTGGGGCCAATTTGCAGCCTTCTAGAGCCTTCTATACCTACTGTTATTACATTTTTCTGATCAGCAAACTCATCATCTTCAACCATAATAGGCACTTTACTTGAAGTGCTTGAAGATGTGTCCACCGATCCATCCCATGACTCATTTTCAATGAACTCGTCTCTTGAAATGATGATCTTCTTACCAACTAGATCATACAATCTATATGCCTTGGATTCTGGACTATAACCAGTAAAGACACACTTCACTCTTTTGTCATCCAACTTTTTTCTTTGCTCCTTTGGCACGTGTGCATATGCTACACACCCAAACACTCTCAAATGTTCAACCGTCCATCTATGCTTTGTCCATGCTTCCATTGGAATTTTGTCACGAACTACTTTTGTAGGACTTCTAATTATTAAATAGACTGTTGTTGCTACAGCTTCTCCCCAATATTCAATTAGGAGTCCTTTTTCTTTCATCATGCTTCTTGCCATCTCAATGATGGTTCTATTTTTTCTTTCAGCCACTCCATTTTGCTGCGGAGTATAACTGGTTGTAAGCTCTTTCCTTATGCCATTCTGTCTACAAAAATCTACAAAAATATTTGAGGTATATTCCCCCCCTCTATCTGACCTTAGGACTTTAAGATTATGTCCACTTTCATTTTCAGCCTGGGCTATAAATTCTAAAAACTTATCAAAAATTTTAGATTTATTTTTCATAAAGTAAACCCATGTTCTACGACTGAAATCATCTATGAAGGTCATAAAATAAGTACTCCCCCCAATGGAAGTGATTTTCATAGGGCCAACTAAGTTGGTATGCACCAGCTCTAATGGTGCTCTTGCCCTTCTAGAGTTTCTAGAATTAAAGGGCGGCCTATGTTGCTTACCCAAAATGCAAGCCTCACACTTGCTACTAAACTCTTTAATACATGGCAAATCATTTACCATTCTTTTTTTGGACAATAAATTTAAACCCGCATAGCCAAGATGTCCATACCTTAAATTTCATAGCTTGGAGGGGTCTTCAATCACGCTCTTGAAGGCTAATTATTGTACTATTGTACATTCTTTCTTGGAAGGTGGAGTTGTTGATTGTGAAGAGAAACACATCTCTACCTTCAATGGAAACATTCGATTCTTTGTCATTTGAACCACTGCAACTATTTTCTTACTCCCATCCTTCTCATAAATGATGCATTGGTCATTCTCCATCAACACTTTATAACCATTTTGAGTGAGTTGTCCAACACTCATCAAATTGTGCTTTATTCCTGTGGCAAAGTAAACATTCTGAATTTCTTGTTTCTCACCTTGCTTGGTGTGGATCATAATAGATCCTTTTCCCATGACTGGAACAACTCCATTGTTCCCCATTCTAATTTTAGACTTTATGTTCTTATCAATGAAAGAAAAAAAACTTTCATTACCACTCTTGTGGTTACTACAACCATTGTCTAAATACCACACTTTGGGGCTGCCATCTTCACCAACATTGCACATGATGAAGGCTGTGGGATTATTTCCATCACCCAATTTCATATCAGCAATATTTGCCCTTGGCTTTGACTGATTTCCTTTCTTTTTCCAGCATTCACTAGCATAATGCCCAAATTTATGACAATAATAACATTCAACATTACTCTTGTCAGAGGTATATTTGTTCTTACCTCCTTTGAAATTATTCTGAGAGCTGCTAGCTCCATCATTTGTGGTTGCTCATTTTGAGCTTTCTCCTCCAGCATTTTGTTGTCTGGAGTTACCATGACCTCTACCTCTTGAACCTCTTCCAGAGTTATTTCTACCTCTTCCCCTGCCTCTTGCATTGGCTTGAGCTCTAAAAGCTTGCTCTTGAGAAGAATTTTCTAATCTATATGCGATGCTCATGGGTTTGGAAAGAACCCATTAACTCATCAATAGTCATAACTGAGAGATCCTTTGCCTCTTCAATGGAAATTACGATATTATCAAATTTTGAGGGCAGACTTCTCAAAACTTTCTCTACTATTCTTTGCTCCTCCATAGTTTCTCCATTGGTTCTCAACTGGTTTATCAAACTAGAAAGTCTTGAGTTGAAATCTGAAATGGACTCACTGACCTTCATGAGAATAATCTCAAACTCTCTTCGAAGCATTTGGAGCTTCACTAACCGAACTTTTTCAGTCCCTTTGAAACTTGTGTGAAGAATATCCCAAGCTTCTTTGGAATAATTAGCTACTGCTATTCTAGGAAAGATTGCCTCTATCAAGGCAATTTCTATCAAGCTCAAAGCTTTTTCATCTTTCCTCCTTGACTCCTTCAACTAAGTCTTTTGATTATTTGTGAGGCCAGAAAATTGAATTGGGTCATTTATATCCGTAAATCCATTGACCACAAGCTCCCATAAATCATTTTCTATCATAAAAATCCTCATCTTCTTTGCCCAAACATTATAATTTTATCCATTGAAGGATGGTGGCTGCTACCAACTCTTTCCTACATCTCCAGCCATGTCTCCTTTGCAAGATAAACAAATACCCAGAAAAAAAAAAAAAAAATGCCCAAACTCACAAGGATTGAAGGTCAATCAACTCTGATACCATGTAAAGAATTTAGAAGAGCACTAAATTCTGAAAATGCACAAAATAATGTTCTATTTTAGCAATGAAGAAATTTGAAATTCCCAAAACAGGGTAGACATAAGGCCTGGAGAAATTATGCAAGAATCTACTTGCTTCTATTCAAACAAAACACTTTCTACAATAAGAAATTAAACTTGCAACTACTGGAGCTGCATACAAACTATGAGCTTCTCAATGCTCTTACAAGATTATCTAAAGCAATCACTGCTTAACAGAATAATCATTCATATCTCTAATAAAAATCAAGTATTCAAAAAAAAACATCTCTTTGCTGCTGCATAAAAGAGAAATTACATTCATACATACTACTGGAAGAATAAAGACATTCTTCCCTTTATATAAAACTTGTCCAAAAGAAGAAGAAGGAAGAAAGAAGAAGTATGTAGAAGAAATCAGATTTCCCCCAATCTGATTTGAACTTATCTTTCAAAGTCCACACAAAAAATTAGACTTTAAACTTTATTAAAAATAAAGTCAATTAAGGAGGCTTCAGACAATCAAATTTGATTATGAAAATCCAACAGTGACCACAGTTATATTCTAGACTTAAAGAAACTATATTTCAACCATAAATTTTACATTTGGTTTTGAACCATTTGTACCTTTGTCAATGCATGTGATGCGGACGTCTCTAAATCCAATTTCTTGGATATGACCAAGAAGAATCTCGAGCCTTATGAAAATTCCCTACATGTTACTTTGGTGCCACCGTATTTCGAACTTAGTGATGAAAGTACTAATGTTTCTCTGCCTCAAAAAGTGACAGGGCATTCCATGTACAGGTGAACAAATTCTTATCAGTTTAGAGTTTTGAATAGGCTCGCATTAACCATGATGCCAAATATCCTCCTGCCTTCGAATCTCATGTTCTTTTCCTTACTTTGATTACACTTTGGGATACCCCTTACTAACCTACTCAAATTTGTGGCCTCTAATTAGGAAACATTACGAAATCAAAATTTTAAAAACAAGGAACCAATCTTGACTCGAGACTTTAGTCAAAACTTACCACCTCTTGGTTATAACAAATGAAACCCTAGGAGATAGAGAAAGAGTTATCAAAAATTGAAACCAAAAGAGGCTAAGTAAGAGAAAAGATAGGGGTCCCATCATAATGGGCGATGTGTGATGAGGTCACAACATGTCTTTTTGGTGCTGCTCATATCAAGGTATCTCATTTATTTGAATTGGGCCATTAATTCACTAAAAATAGGGGAAAGTAGAGATGATCCATTATGTTCACTAACACGGTCAATTATAGCCATCTACCAAAGAAAAATGTGTAGTGAGATCATGTATAAAATATTATACATGCAAAGAAAAGAATGAGTCCACTAAAAATTGAGCAGAGAGTAACTGACACATGTGAATTGTAGTCCTTAAAAGACAGAGGAAGACCCGAACAAGTTTTCAAAATTCTCTCTATGATATTTTCATCTCTATCTATCTGCTCTCTGCAAAAGGCATGCCAAAAGAATCAGTTAGTAGAACATCACTAAGTGTCCCTAAGAAAGCTAGGATTCCTCACTGCTTCAAACATTTTAGTCTTTTCTAACCCTAAAAGTTGTACTTTTTCCACCTGCTCCTGAAGTTTCTCCAAGAACTTACAAATTTTTGTAACAATAAGACCTCGCATCGTTAAATATCTTCTTGCAAGCACACCTAAGCTAAAATTTTATTAATGGAGATGTACCATAAAATGATTGAAGGAATCCTTAGTGCTGGTATAAAAAAAAGATCCCATGGCTATTATTTATGAATCCTAATCAAATAATTTTTAACAATAATATTGTTTACTAAGGTACGCAAAATGATAATGTTGATAAGACACTCTTCCCAACCCAAAAAGAAAGGGTTTTTTTAAATAATATTATCTAGCTTCAAATGAAGTAAAAAAACATAAGAATAAAGGAAAAAATAACCTGGCAGTACAAAGTACCAAGCCACTCCACTAATAATAAATCCACTTGTGAAGTTTAGAAAAGCAAGGGTTTTCTCCCCAAACCTAAATGAAGATTGTGTACTTGTGACTTGATCTTTCACCTTTGTATTCAAAGGATCCATGTCTGAATCAATAAATATAATAGGACACCAAACTTTATTTGAAACCAACAAATTTTTCTCTACAATGACCTCTACAAGAAATATCTTTTCTCCTGAAGTTTTTCCCACAAGACACCATTCCCATTCTTATTTCCCAAATACATTTGCAAAGACTTAAGGTTGAGGTTAGCCAATTTATTACTCTTCCCTAAAGGGATGAAATTAGGATTACCAACTATAGGTTTATCCTCTCTACCTCACAATATCACCCTTCTTACCCCAGCCAGATTTGGATCTCCACCATGGCTGTGATTTAAAAATCTCCCCAAAAAAGATGAGATATAGAAAAAAGTGCACGAAAGAAGTGGAGCCTTTTCTATCCAATGACCCTTTTCAAAAATCCATCGAGGGACAATCTATTCTATCTATATTTTCAAATATTTATTTATTTTCAATCTTTACAAAGGAGATTAAGGATAAAGATGAAAATGTGGAAAATGAGCTTACCGAGCTACTCTCAAAGATTTCCATCAAGCCCAAAATAATCACAAAATATTATGAGAATATTAAGCACCTAATGGGAATACAATGTGAACTAACAAAGGAGAAGAAATAAATAAGGATAGAACTCTTAGAACTCCAAATAGTTTTGCTGTAAAATATTGAATCACTGTAGAAGTAGATACATAAGGCAAAATATCTAGTGAGCACATCGAATGGAAGTGTCATGGAAAGCATGTTGAGTCTAACTGTTGATATCAGTGAGTAGATTATAGAGCTATAGACACTATAGGACACTTGGGAGGCATCATTGAAGGATGCATAGGACAAATATAAAGGTATTTTTGAGAAGATTCCCAAATCGGATAATAAGTAAATATTTTGGTCCTTTTGTTAAAAAAGGGGGAATATAGATAAGTTTGAGAGGGAATACATATATGATTTTAAATTAGATATAAAAGGGAATATACAAAGTATATGTATACAGTATGGAGAAGTAATAGAATTATTACTTCACGAGGAGTAGTAAGTTTTACGAAAGAAGAGAAATAGACAAGGACAAAATTTTGAGAATTTTGATATATGACTTTGAAGTTTTTGAAGGTTTTTAACAAACATACCAAACTAATGCCAAAGGGGGAGATTGATGCTCTTAAGAGTCAATTTTTTTGTCATTAGTTATATGGAGGTCATTATGTTTGTTAAAGTCATTCGGTGAGGCAGAAGAGATGAGTCGGTAAGGAAGAGAAATAAGTTGATAAAAGGAATGTTATGTTAGTTTGTCAAAGTTATGTTAGTTTCTACCATAAAACAAATGTTGTCTTTGTATTTCTCAATAATACTTTCTGGTATCTTGTACCTCATCTGCATTTTGATCCTGAATGTTTTCAATTCTAGCTCCATGTAATCCTTCAATGTGCTCTCAATAGATGCCTTAAGAGATATTTGAGGCATTGTAGGCATACTTTTGTCTAAGTACAAATCTGAGATCTTTCCAACTATATGGAAGTACATGTAAATGACTAGAGACCCAAACCTAAATATTTTGGTCTTATCATGCTTGATGTCTCTACTATTATCAATCAATTGTGCATGCAAGATCTCACACAGATTGAACTCTCCATTTTCTCTAACAAGTCTGATCTCTACAAGAATAGTGGTTGCGGACACACTATTCACCCTATTGGTATGTTGAAACCTGTAACCTAGTGTTATAGACATCAATTTGATGTCTTTCTCTTTAATAGGATCAATTGTCATACCACGCCTATCACTTCTAGACTTACATGCATGTTCAACTAATTTCCTCACATCCTTACCCACTAGAAGAATGATGCTTGTCTTAGAGAGGTGTTTCATTTCATGAATGAGTTCTCCTATGATTCTAACTGGCACTTCACCTATCCAGAATAGGTTATCATGTATCCTAATTAGTAATATCTTGATCCACTCAGATTCATAAAACTCATATGTCATAGCATACTCAATAATGGGATGGTTTTCCAAATGTGTGAACTCATCTAGGAATGTTTTGTCTAGTTTCATCATGGACTCGAGGTGAGAGCTTATCCTATCAAGTCCAACTGGTTCCTTCTTACAGTATATATACGCACAAATATCTTCAACATGCATGATGCCCATAGGGGTTCTTGAAAATGCACCTTCTATATCATCTAAGGTTGACTTAAAAGGGTGTCTTTTAAAACAATATCTCTTCCTTTCCGCGATATCAAATATAACAGGTGTAGCCATGACTTAATTGGTTAATGCTTCAAATCAGTTTTCAAAGACTTCTAAATCATCACGTCAAACTAGGGCTTTGCAACTGATCAATCACACTTATTCACTAGTAGATCAAGCTCCAACACTTCACAATCTAACTAGTAGGGCTTTGGTGGTCTCCAATCACTCTATCTCAAATGTAATGAGTGATTTGTAAGTCTGCATATATTATAAAATGAAATTTCCACCATTAATGCTTTCTATGTAAACCAGAATTCAATTGAGAATTTCCAACTTCCATCTTGCAATCGATCAGGTAGTGTGCTCTTGCACATAGCATCAAATAGTCTCCAAAATGTTAAATCCAAAGGCACATACTCTAAGAGTGAGTATACTGGCCACATAGGGTCTAGAGCTAAATTAGTTCCCCCTATGATCTTGAGGGTTATTTATCCAGATGTAGAGGGTGCATCCATTGCATTTGCATCCAATACATGCTTATCAACTTTATCCTTATTTTCCTCTAACCAAGTCAAGCTCACATCTTCTATAGCTTTCACAAACTTGACTTCTCCTTCTTCATTCAATATTGATACTACTAGCTTTTTAGGGCTTTCCTGACATTAAGTTCTTGATCTATAAAACTTTGAGATGTGTCCAACCTTGTTACAAGAGTGACAAATAACTGGAGGCCTTAAATTCCTCAGCGCATTGATATGGGTTACCATTTTACACTATCTAGCTAATTGACCATTATAATGACATATCTGACATGTAATACCCTGAGAACTTCTTGCATTTGGTTGTTGATTCTAATTTCTCTGATTATGTTGAGTCTTGTTCTTTTGACTTGTTCTACAATTCATAGCTCTATGACCAAATTTATTGCATGAATAATAGTAACAATTGAAAGGTCTTACCTCTTTACAATCCCTTTCTATATGTCCATTCTTGTTACATGCATAACAAGTTTGGTCTACTGGTTTGCACTCATCCTTAGATGGTTTGATATTATCTTTAGTCTAATTTCTAGTTTCTTTAGCATATGTAGTGTCTTCTAGTGCTTTCATCTTTGTCGCATGTCATCAATCTAATTTTGTGCTTCATTGAATCCAATATCGCTGGTATCTCCTTTAAGATTATGTGCATATAACTGTGACTCTATCAAATTAGAACTGGTGTGTAATTTCTCAATGTGATTATTTGCCTCTTTCAACTCAGATTCCAAATTTTCTCTGATGTTTCTTAACTCCAAGATTTCTATGTTTTCTTGCCTCAATTCTTCATTCAGTTGAAGGCTCTCTTTGATCTATTCATCATAAAATTCTTCATTGTTATTTAGCTTGTCATCTAACTCTTCAATCTGATCTTTTAGAGATGTGTTCTCCTCATTCAGCTTCTTAACCATTTTTCCCAAATCATTGTTTGTACATTTTTCAAATCTTGTCTCAATTTCTTGATGAATACTTGTGCACCACTGACTTTCAATTTTAGTTCTGGGTGAACCCACAATAGTGGGTTACAATTTTTCAAAGGAAGGAATTCGCCCCCAAAAGCATTTTCGGCAAAATATTATTTACCAACTTTCAATAGAAACTCACTTACAGTTTTGATCATAAGTACTAAACTTATGATTGAAAGTCCTTAGACATAGGACTTTCGATCATAAGTTACTTTCGATCGAAAGTTCTAAGTAACTTTCGATCGAAAGTTACTTATGAACTTTCGATCGAAAGTTTCTAATTAATGACTTTCAATTGAAAGTCATTAATTAGGATTTTTTTTTTGGCAAAAATATAACTGTCGAAAGTGACTTTCACTGTCACTTTTGGTGACAAGGAAACCCATGGGGACAGCTTCCAAATTTGCAAACACGGTTTTGAGGTATTTTCATATTTCATTTTTATTCTTTTCAATTTTTGATAGATTTATAAATAGTATATATGCATATATACATGTGTATATATGCATATATACACATGTATACACATGTATATGCATATATACACATGTATATATGCATATACATGTGTATACATGTGTATATATGCATATATATATGTATACATGTATATATGTGCATATATATATGTATATATACATGTATACATGTGTATATATACACACATATATATATACACATGTATATATACATGTGTATATATGCATATATATATATATATACATGTATACATGTGTATATATATGCATATATACACATGTATATGCATGTATATGTGTATATATATGCACATGTGTATATATTATATATATATATATTTCTTTATTTAAAGTTTGTGGTATACATGTGTGTATTGATTAAATATATAGATTTTTCATTATTATATATATGCATACAATATATATATATATATATATATATATATATATATATATATATATATATATATATATATATATATATATATATATATATATATATATATATATATATATATATATATATATATATATATCTGTGTGTGTGTGTGTGTGTGTCTATATATATATATATATATATATATATATATATATATATATATATATATATATATATATATATATATATATATATATATATATATATATATATATATATATATATATATATATATATATATATATATATATACACACATGTGCATGTATGTGTGCATGTATGCATGTGCATGTATATATGTATGTATGCATACATGTACATGTGTATAGATAGATTTTTATGTATACATGTGTATGTACATAAGACCTAGCTAAGACTAATTACACCTAATAAGACCTAGATAAGACTAATTAAGACTAATAAGACCTAGATAAGACTAATTAGACCTAATATTTGACTAAGAAGACATAATTATATACCTAAAATTAGACCCCTTGAGTAAATTGTGACCCATTAAGACCTAATTTTTAACCTATTACCTGACCTAATATGAGTAATAAGACCCAAATTAGGACCTAATATCATTAATAAGATGGGCCTTAAAGACATAATTAGACCTAATACTTGACCAATTAACACCTAATAAGACATGTGTAACTAGTCTCAAGTATACCTAATATGAGTAAGAGGACCCCTTAAGATCTAATTAGACCTTTAATTAGACCTAATTAGACCTTTAATTAAGACTAATTAACACCTAATATCATGATTAATAGGACTTGCTAGTACACCTAATATGAGCAATATGATCCCTTAGGCATAATTAGACTAATTAACCCATAACAAGACCTTTAAATTATACCTAATTTTATACTATTTAATTTACCTTTAAATACATGTGAGTAATACATACCTAATATAAGTAATAGGAACTAATATTGAATAGTAATAATGCCTACTTAGGGACATATTTATGAACTTAATAGGACCCCTTAGACCAAATTAGTCATAATAGCTTGCCCTAATTATCTATGTAATATGAGTAATAGGACCCCTTCTAACCTTGTAATTAGATCGAATTTAAAGACTAATTAACACCTAATATACTCATATTACATGACCCTTTAAGACCTAATTAGACTCAATACATGCTTAATATGAGCTCTTAAGACCAAAGTAGACCTATTAGTTCACCTAATTAGACCTGCTTAGATGCAATTAGACCTATTAGGACATCATAATTCCTAGTTATCTAGGTCTATTTTAAGAGGTCTATGATAGGTTATATGACCCCTTAAAACCTTTTAGGACCTAATTAGACCCAATTACATGTATTACGACCTAATTAGACCTAGATAAGACCTATTACAATGGAATTAGACCTAATTAGCACCTAATTCGACCAAATTAGACCTATTAGGACCTAATTTAATACCCAATTAAACCAATTATGTCCTAATTAAACCTATTAGGACCTATGATAGGTTATATGACCCCATAAGACCCCATTAGACACACTATGAGTAAGATGACCCCTTAAGACCTATATTAAAGCACCTAATTAGACCTATTAGTACCTAATTAGACCCAATTAGTTGTTATGACCTAATTAGACTCATTAGGACCTATAATACATATTATATGACCCCTTTAATACCGAATTAGACCCACTATGAGTTATATGTCCCATTAAGACTTATTAGCACCTAATTAGACCCAATTAGATCAATTGGGACCTAATCACACCCAATTAGACCTAATTATACCTAATTTAACCTATTATGACCCAATTGGACCTATTAGGACCTATGATAGGTTATATGACCCTTTAAGACCCCATTAGACCTATTAAAATGTAATTTACATTTAAACATGTAATTTATGTAATTGATTTTACTTTCAAATAATGTAGTGAAATGCATGCATAGTATTTATTTTTATTTTTATTTAAATTAGGAAAACGTACATGTATATGTAGACTTTATTTGACAGTAAATAAAATCTTTCAAGTACATACATATTCTAGATCTATCAGACATTATTGCACATCACACATGGCAAATGCACTAATTCCCCCTGCAGAACTATTTTCACGCACTAATAGAGAGATTCAACGGTTGCAAGAATCTATAAATAATCCATCTAGATTTACTATCTATAAGAGCACATGTCAGTCCATCCTTAATAGCTTGATTAGCATTAGGGATGACATTCATGGTACCACTCCCTATGCCCCAGATATTATAGAGGCCATACTTGAGAGAAAGAGACAAGAGGTTGGCTTTGGTCTTTCTCTTAAGGAGGTACAGGCTTTAGTGCCTAAAGCGACCCTGAAAGGGAAAGTTTTCCCATCTTATGTAGATAAAAATTATGTGAAGGGGTATCAGGTTACCAGGTGTGAGGATCTTGCTATATCAGCATTGATATACCCTATATTTCTAGTTTCCCATGGTCATTATCTGAATAACGACCAGATTCTACTGTACTTTGCACAGTAGATTTTTGTTGAGGTTCATTTAGGTCATATTGTTAATTACACTAATTTTCTAGCACATATAGGATAGGGGTATGGCAGGCTTGCTGATAGAGATGCTTATCATCAAGCTGATCGATAGAGACTAGTACACAAGGCCATTATTGGTCAAAGGGCACCTGCTATAGCTCCTTCATTGGGCCATGTTGCAAATGATGTTATTCATAGCACCCAGCTTTGAGCTATGATTGATAGTATGGGGGACATTGCAGCAGCTGCCACATCCATATCTAGTGATCAGGTTGGTCAGTACTTGATGTCTTGACAACACTCCAGATCGTTAGGTGGAGCATCCGCTAGTAGGACCACAGATGACATGTACACTGTAGTAGGCATCCCTTCACTTTCTAGCCTAGAGGGACTAACAAGAGAGATGACATGTGTGACACTGACTAGCTTAGCTAAGGATCTATTGGATGCATATGCATTTATAGCAGCAGAGCATGATATCCCCATATCAGAGGTTAGATCTCTTGTGGGTACTATCAGATACACTTAGCCACATCCTTCTCACCTAGACCATGGCCATAGTGGTAGTGCTCATGAGGATCCACCTACTGGCCACTCTATTGCTACATAGGGAGAGGCACAATGTATAGACCCTTCGGTCAGTGCAGGGCATCAATTCTCTGATGTTGGCCTTGATGATGTTGATTTCATCATGACCACTACATGTTATCTAGATTTTTTGACACATGATGATACATCTTCCATGCCATCTCATCTGGTTAGTCCATTGCATTCATCATTAGAGAGGTGTGTGCAGTCTACTCATGTTGCAGATGAAAATTTGAGCTTGGACCAGACACAGCAAAATCTTGATACCTTGGTTGATAGGATTGAGGCCAGGGAATCTGAGTACTATCAGTTTCCACCACCTACACAGGTATAAATCAGATTATATACATGTATTTTTAATGTTATAATTAAACTTAAATTCATTTTCAAAATTTCAATCAATTGAAATTTACATGCACATGCACGTATATATATGATATATATTTTTTGTCTACCAGGATATGCCTCTTGTTACTCCTTCTTTGGGTACTGATCGTGTACATCGTCGGGACTCACTCAATGTGACATCAGTAGTGGATAGGTGAGTTTTTAATTTATTATCTATGTTCCACACACTTTATAACATGTTTTCTTGTACAATGTTTATATATTTTAATTTATATATCTCTTTCTTTGTAGGGATCTGCACATCCTTCAGAGCATGATAGTCACTCTAGGTGTGACCGCTTAGTGAGAAGTCGACATGATGAGTCATAGGCACATTCATATTTGATTAGAGACATATTTTGTATTATGTATCTATAAATATATTCACATGTGTTTGATGAACTATATTTCATTTCTAGACTCTACATGAGCGATTGATGTGTTTGATGTTATATTTCATTTCTAGACGGGCTTTTGATAGAATGTTTGACACATGATTGATTCATATGTTTCATATTTGTAGTACTTGATCTACACACATGATTGATGTTTCATGCATGTTATATATATACTTTCACTCTAGATACATGTGCATGTGTGATGAACTTGTAAATTTTCAATACTTTCAATAGATTACATACACATACATACATGTTTAATTTAAATTTGATGAACTTGATTTCAATAGATTACATACATGAATGATGTTTGAATTAAATAGATTACATACATGAATGATGTTTGATTGTACATGTGTTATTTAATGAAAGTTATGAATGATGTAAATTTGACACATGTGAGAGCTAGATAATTGAGGTCCCTAGATGTTTCATTGAATCTTACTTATATTTAAATGTACATTTGATAATAGTTGTGCACGTACTTTTAATTTAATGTTGTTGTACTTCAAGTAGATTTTATATTTAAAACATGCACATCCTAATGTAACACATGCAAATTCAATACATACACACATTCATATTCCAAAGTTAGAGTACTTCATATTCAGGTAGATAATTAATATATCATATCCACTTGTAAGACATAAATTTGAGATCTAAATATATTCTTAATTTTTAATTTAATTCAAGATCCATTCACTATGGGCACCAGTAGGAAAGAATGGAGCTAAGAAAACCTTTGGTCTCTCTCGTGAAAAATTTAGTTCAAATCATATTTCATGCGTGATTTAGTCCACATCAAGTGGTTCATCTCTCTCTTGAATAACATTTAATATTCTCTCATGGTCATCAATATCAAGTCTCCACTTTCGAATGCCACGTCCCATCATAGGAACAAGAGATAGGACAGTGGTAATTACAAGATGACTATACTGATAAACCTTATTGTTAGGTTGATAATCAATAAAATGAATCCCATGTTTAAGTATTTTGGTTTGCTTCAAATATGTTCCTTGCACGACAACTGAACCTGCACAATGTGTTCCTCAATGATAAATATATAGATACATGATAAATACTAACCATATAAACAAACTTAAATAAAGTACTAGAACCTATGGGAAACATAATTCCATCATTTGTTTCATTTTGTGTTAGCTTCATCCTCTCCTTGTAGCAACGTAATAAATAGTAACTAACACCTTCCACATTTCCAGGCTCTACTACTACTACAAAAATATGTCTTGCATTTAAAGTGAACTTTTAATTTTAGGAACTTGTAAATATAAATTAAACAAAATTTATTTAAATGAATTGAGTTTATGAATCCTTTTTAAAAACATGTACATAAACACACACGTACCAATTTTGATCAAACCTGAAATATGGTCATAATCTGTAGAAATCAATGGAATGTCATCAAAGCTTTCATCCTAAATGTCATTTGTGTTTGTAACATCTAGTGGAACCAAATTCCATTCACTAACATATCCACATTTTTGGTTGATACATTCATCATAGTTTTCATAAATGCAGTCATAACAAAAGCATGAATAATCTCTAGTGTACAATGACCACACATTACTATCCATACTCATAATTGAATGTAGGGATCTTGTTTTGTCTACTCTCTTGCATCCATGGATTGATCTTCTATCAACACCTGAACAATAGAGAGGTCACATGTAAAAATTAAAGACATATATATTATAAGTTAACTTAAACAATGACCAATAAATTTAAAATTAGTACATGTTATCTCCTAGAATACTCGGAAGGGTATGACTCAATCTGATCATGATGATGTGTTATCATGATTTGGCACCATAAAATGCATCTTACACCACTCAACTACATCATGAGCATTATTTATATGATATCCCTCATAGTCCAGTTGATACTTTCTTAAAGCACGTTCAATACAAGCTCCCACACCATCATGCTCTCCCTTTCCATGTCCACTCTCAAATAAACTCCAAATATGTGGTATCTTTTGGTATTGATGATATCTACACAGTGCATAAAATGGCCTTGCTGATTTAAATTGTGCTGCACATCCATCCGACCAAACAAAATGCTTTTCAATTTTGATGCCTTTATTTTCCAAATATCCAAAAAATGTCTTAAAGCAATGCTTGACAAAATGTATGTCATGCTCTTTATCATCACTAATGTAAAAGTGATATTATTTCTTTATGACTCATGCTTCATATGTACTTTCAACACCATCCAAATTTAATTGTGCATGTCAATAAGACACATGTACCATGATAGTCACCTACTCTGTATAATAGTATTCTGCTTGAAGTTGTTTTTGAGATACAAAGGAGTAGTTCTCTACAAAATCAACAACTGATAAAATTGTTCCAACTAGAAAAGATTCTTTTTGTATTTGGAATTGTTATGTCTGCCATTTAGAAAAAAAAACATGTCGTATGTATGGTTGAATCAATTTATGAAAATTCTCCATAAATGTTGCAACAAGTATCTCGTCTTCTACATATTCCAACCTTGTTGATTCTTTCCCGACTTTTGTTTCAGACTTTATGTACTTGTATATCTTACATTTTATCATCCTCTCCATGTCAGTATCTTCAAGTCTCAAAGGAAATTTAGCCAAATCCCCACATGTTTGACAAGTTCCTCTTATGCAGTCTATTTCAGTTATTTCATGATCAATTGATTTGTTACATAAGATTGATGTTATGAATTGACTTGGACATTTAGGAAAATCATTTTGAGAACCACCACTTTCTTCTATCATCTTTCTAAACCCTTGGTAGTAGAGATCAAATTCAACGTGATATCGATAACAACAAGTTTCAAAAGATTTATTTATCTTTACAAAAAATGGCTTTAATCTTTCAAACATTGTTTGTCCAATCTTAATGTAAGGATTTGAGTTACAAAATGAGAGATACAATTCATGTTGTGTGGTGTCCAAACAATGTTTTGTGTGCTGGAAATATTCCTTAGGCCCAATCCTCTTCTTGATAACGTCTCTTGTATTTGGTGAAGGATGAGTATGATCAGTCCAAAATGATGTAACTAAGTTCCTAATTGTTTCATTAATTCTATCAGACCGAGGAGCTCTACACATTAGTGCCCAATTACCTTCCAATGTAGTATCATCCAAATTGATTCTTCTTTTCAAATAGTGTGTCATTGTCTTCCTACTGTACCCGATCTAAGATGAAAGTGAAAAAATTTGTCTTCTTTGGGACATGTTTTTATATAAAATAGATGTCAGTATCACTCTTCTTGAAATGGACCTATCTGTAGATCTAGTTGTTTTCCCAATGGAATGCAAACCTTCCTTAACACTGTCAACAATATTTTTTTGTATGTTACTTGATTTTAACTTTTTCAAACTTGCATCTACATCCAATAATTTTAATGACTCTTTTAACTCATCTTTAAGAAGTTTAATTGATAACAGTTGAGTTTTTTCAAGTGTACCAAGATTCTCAAATTGTTTCATTATTTGCTTAGACTTTTTATTCAATGCCCTCTTCATAATATTTATGGGTTGTTTAGCATAATCTCTCAATTTTTCCACATCCATTTCAATTAAATGATCTATGCTTTTATGATTAATTTTTCTCTTCAACTGTTGGAGTAGACTATCATTCACATATGTTTCTCGAACTTCCACTACGAATAAAATAAAATAAAAAATCTTAATATCTCATCTTAAGGGGACCTTCATGAAATACGTATTTACAAGCTCTTGAACAGGTTCTACCTATAATAATTTATACATTAATGAGAGAAACACATACTTGTTTGACCTTGGGTTGAATCAACTTTGGATACCCCTTGTCCAACATTTTCATCATCAAAGGCTACATGTACACAACAAAAACAATAACTTATTCTTAGGGGAAAGAGACCCAAAATGTATATTCACCAATAAGAGACTAAATTGAGATAGTGAATAAATCGAGAGAGTCAATGAGAGAAAGAGAGAGACGTGTACTTATTTGATATTCTAAGACTTGTGCTTGTTGAGCTTGTGATAACCCTTCTCCAACTTCTGAAGGTTGGGCTTGTTGAGCTTGTGATGACCCTTCTCCAAATTTTGAAGGTTGGGCTTGTTGAGCTTGTGATGAACCTTCTCCAACTTCTGAAGGTTGGGCTTGTTGAGCTTGTGATGACCCTTCTCCAACTTCTGAAGGTTGGGTAGCTTGTTCAGCTTGTGATTCTTGAGCATTTCCTACACATGTATGAAGTATAAACTGGTCATAATTGACTATAATTAGATCTAATAGGTCATAATTGAATCTACTAAGTTATAATTGAATCTAATAGGTCCTAATTAGGTCCTAATTGGTCATTATTGTGTCTAGTTGGTCCTAATTGGTCCTAATTGAGTCTAATTAGTCCTAATTGATTTTAGTAGGTCATGTTAGGTCCTAATTGGTCCATATTAGCTCCTAATTGGTCCTCATTGAGTCTAATTGGTCCTAATTGAGTCTAATAGGTCCTAATTAGTCCTAATTGAGTATAATTAGATATAATAGATCATAATTGAATCTAATAGGTCCTAATTGTTCATAATTTGTCATAATTGAGTCTATTTGACCTCCTAATTGAGTCTAGTTGGTCCATTTTAGGTCCTAATTGGTACTAATTAAGTCTAGTTGGTCCTAATTGAGTCTAGTTGGTCCATAATTGGTCCTAATTGAGTATAATTAGATCTAATAGGTCATAATTGAATCTAATAGGTCCTAATTAGGTACTAATTGGTCATAATTATGTCTAGTTGGTCCTAATTGAGCCTAGCTGGTCCATATTGGTCCTAATTGAGTCTAATTGGTCAAAATTGTGTCTAGTTGGTCCTAATTGGTCCTAATTGAGTCTAATTAGTCCTAATTGAGTTTAGTAGGTCATGTGAGGTCCTAATTGGTCCTAATTGAGTCTAATTGGTCCTAATTGAGTCTAATTGGTCCTAATTGAGTCTAATAGGTCCTAATAGGTCCTAATTGGTCCATATTAGGTCCTAATTGGTCCTAATTGAGTATAATTAGATCTAATAGGTCATAATTGAATCTAATAGGTTCTAATTAGGTCCTAATTATTTCTAATTGGTTATAATTGAGTCTAGTTGACCTCCTAATTGAGTCTATTTGGTCCATATTACGTCCTAATTGGTCTTAATTGAGTCTAGTTGGTCCTAATTGAGTCTAGTTGGTCCATATTAGGTCCTAATTGGTCCTAATTGAGTATAATTAGATCTAATATGTCATAACTAAATCTAATAGGTCCTAATTGGTTATAATTGTGTCTAGTTGGTCCTAATTGAGTCTAGTTAGTCCATATTGGTCCTAATTGAGTCTACTTGGTCATAATTGTCTCTAGTTGGTCCTAATTGGTCCTAATTGAGTCTAATTAGTCATAATTGAGTTTAGTAGGTCATTTTAGGTCCTAATTGGTCCATATTAGGTCCTAATTGGTCCTAATTGGTCCTAATTGAGTCTAGTTGGTCCTAATTGGTCCTAATTGATCCATATTAGGTCCTAATTGGTCCTAATTGAGTAGAATTAGATCTAATAGGTCATAATTGAATCTAATAGGTCCTAATTGCTCCTAATTGGTCATAATGGAGTCTAGTTGACCTCCTAAGTGAGTCTAGTTGGTCCATATTAGGTCCTAATTGGTCCTAATTGAGTCTAGTTGGTCCTATTTGAGTCTAGTTGGTCCATATTAGGTCCTAATTGGTACTAATTGAGTATAATTAGAATTAATAGGTCATAATTGAATCTAATAGGTCCTAATTAGGTCCTACTTGGTCATAATTGTGTGTAGTTGGTCCTAATTGTGTCTAGTTGGTCCATATTGGTCCTAATTGAGTCTAGTTGGTCATAATTATGTCTAGTTGGTCCTAATTGGTCCTAATTGAGTCTAATTAGTCCTAATTGAGTTTAGTAGATCATGTTAGATCCTAATTGGTCCATATTAGGTCCTAATTGATCCTAATTGAGTCTAATTGGTCCTAATTGAGTCTAATAGGTCCTAATTGGTCCTAATTAGTCCATATTAGGTCCTAATTGGTCCTAATTAAGTATAATTAGATCTAATAAGTCATAACTAAATCTGATAGGTCTTAATTAGGTCCTAATTGTTCCTAATTGGTCATAATTGAGTCTAGTTGACTGTTGGATACAATTGTCTGAAGGAGATTGTTGGATTAATTGTGTGTTATCTTTGATGTCACACAAATGTCATATCAATTATCATGCTCAGTTGGTCAGCAAAGCAGTTCCCAGTGTCTACCGAGCTCAGTCAGTCAGCAAGGTGGTTTTTTGTGTTTATCGAGATCTCTCGGTCTCCAAAGGATGTTGCAGAATTTGCAGTAGTAACCGAGTTCACTCAGTCACCAAAGGAATTCTTTTCGAATTAGTGTTTACCAAGCAAGGTCAGCCCAGTAAAGAATTTTGTTAATTTGAGGAATAAAGTTTGTTTATTCAAGCCAACTATGGTAATGATTTTTAGTGCTAACTTGACAATGTGAATGGACAATCTGAATGGTATATATAGAAGGTCAAGTTGTGAATTCAAAGTGTGCAAGTGGAAAAGAGTGAAAGTGTGAACAAGTGTGAAAGAAGAAGAGTGTGTGGATGAGTGAACATGCAAATCATTTTGAAGGAAAGTGTGAGCGAATTTTGAAGGATCGTTAGATATCCTTGAAAAGCAGCAGAGATATATTTGATCAAGAAGGATCTAGTGAAGCAAAATAGAGATTTGTAATCAGCAATTCAGTTGCATCATTATTCAGGTCATTTCATTGTTACTTTCTTACCATTGTAGCAGTGATTTCAAAATCTCTTAACAAAGTTGGTTTAACAGCCATTTTGTAAATCCTCTAACAAGGTGACAGTTCTATTGAATTGTTCAAAGACCTCTTACAAGGTCACTCCTAACAGGGTGATTAAATCCTCTAACAAGGTCACACCTAATAGTGTGTTTTGTAACCTTTAACCAGGTTGGCTCCTAACAAGGCTCACTTCAGAAGAGTGAAAAATAGTAACTAGTTACATTGGTGGTTTTTCCCATATTGGGTTTCCATGTTAAAACTAGTGTCTCTTGTGTTCATGTTATTTTCTTTATGCATGCATGTTAATCACTGTTGAATACTTAAGAACAGTTATAATTAATACTCACTACAATAACCGAGTTATAGCATTTCTCTGTATGTTTTCCAAGTAACAGCAGTAAATGATTTAATAAGACATCTAAGTGATCTGTGGTAATATTTTTGTGGTTAACTAATTCACCCCCCCTCTCAGTTACTCCATCTATATTTCCAACAATTGGTATTAGAGATTTTGGTGCTTGTAGAAAGGGTTTCAAGGACCTAAGCTAAAGATCAGGATGTCTTACAAGAGAGAAATTCCAAGGCTTAACAGAGATAACTTTTTAGCATGGAAAAGTCTCATGAGACTTCATCTGGCTTCCATTGGTGATTTAGGATACAAATATCTTGATGGAGAATATACAGCTCCTACTGGCACATTATCTGTTGAAGAAATTGCAGAGAAAAAGAACCATAACACCATGATGATAGACATTGCATCAACTCTTAGCTATGAAGAATTTGATGAGATCAAAGATTGCACAACTGCTTATGCAAAGTGGAACAAGCTAAAGAAAATTTATGGTGGTGATGACAATGTGAAGAGAGCCAAAGCAGAAAGCCTAAGAGGACAATTTGATCAAATGAAAATGAGAGAAGATGAAAACATTGCAAAATATGTTGAAAGGATCAAGGCAAGTGTTAGTGCAATCAGAGCTTTTGGAGGAAAAATTGATGATGAAACTGTTATAAGTAAGGTTCTCAAAACATTACTCCCTATCTATGCAATAAGAGTATCTCCTATTCAAGAAAGAAGATGTGAAGAAAATCACAATATAACTTTGGATGCCTTAGTGGGAAGATTGACAGCCTTTGAGTTGGATAACTATGACAACTATGTTGCAACTTCCAAAAATATTGAATCAGCATTTGAGGCCAAACTTTCACTTAAGAAGGGAAAGAAAATAAAGGACATCCAGTCAGAGAGTAAAGAAGAATCAGAGGAAAGTTATGATAGTGATCTTGAAGTTATTGAAGCATTACTTGCAAAGAAATATTCTAGAGGCAGAGATAAATACAAAGGTAAAACTCCCTTAATCTATTTTTCATGTGAAGAAATTGGTCATATTGCAGCTAGGTGCCCTAACAAGCAAAGCAAGGATGAGAAGAAAGGTCACAAGTACAATGGCAGGAAGAATTTCAAATCATTCAAGGATAAAGGTAAGAAAACATATTTTATGGCTAAGGATTCTGATAATAGTGAAGATGAAATTGTCTACATTGCGGTAAAAGATGAATCTGATGATGATGAAGATAAGATGGCACTTATCTCTTATGTAAGAAAAAATGATACATGGATCATAGACAGTGGATGTTCACATCATATGACTGGTGACAAAACAAAGTTTTAACAACTTGAAGACTATGATGGTGGTAATGTAAGGTTTGGAAACAATGAACCTTGTTGCGTAAAAGGAAGAGGATGAATCTCATTAACCAAAGAACTTATATGTGATAATGCATATTGGGTTGAAGGACTAAAGCATAATCTTCTAAGTGTAGCACAGCTAATCAACATTGGATTCAAGGTTGAATTCATGCATGGCAAAGAAAGACTACTAGATGACAAGGGAAAACTGATTGGATCAGGCAAACAAACCAAAGGTAACTTATTTTATCTTGATCTTAGTGAATGCTCATGTTTTATTGCTCAAATTGAAGAAATTTGGTTATGGCACAAAAGGTTATGTCATGTAAATTTTGATAACATGGTGAAAATAAGAAAATTCAAGAAAGTAAGAGGCATTCCTACTTTGAAGAAACTTGATGTTGGTCTATGCAAGAATTGTCAGATTGGTAAAATGGGAAAGACTAGTTTTAAAAGTAAAAACTATCAGTCTGAAGATATTTTGGAAATTGTGCATACTGATTTGTGTGGACCTATTGGAATTGAGAGCTATACTGGAGAAAAAATTATTTATTCTCTTTGTTGATGACTACTCTAGAATGATGATTGTTATGTATCTAAGAGAAAAGTTAGAAGCATTTGAGAAATTAAAATGGTATTTGGAAAGAGTAGAAAAGGAAACAGGGAAAAGAATGAAGTGCTTGAGATCAAACAAAGGTGGTGAATTCATCTCCCATGAATTCTATAATTTTTGCATTGAAAGAGGAATCAAAAGATAGGTATCAGCCCCAAGAACTCCTGAGCAAAATGGAATAGCTGAAAGGGGGAATAGATCTATCATGGATTGTGCAAGGACTCTAATGATTGAAAAGAACATTGCTATGAAATACTGGAAGGAAGCTATCAACACTATAGTTCATACCTTAAACCAAGTACAGTTGAAGAAAGACACATTCAAAACTCCTTATGAGTTATGGTATGGCTATAAACCCAATGTAAGTTACTTGAAAGTATTTGGTAGTAAATGTTACATCTTAAAAGAATCTAGAAAAGGCAAATTTGATGTCAAAAGTGATGAAGGAATATTTTTGGGATATTCTTGCAAGAGTAAGGCATATAGATGTTTGAATTTGTCTACTCACAAAATCATAGAAAGTACACATGTGAAAGTTAATGACTTTGCAGAAAAGACTGAAGAAGAAAGCAAAAAGGAACCAGAGGATTATAGGAGATTTGTTTACATTGAACCTAATACATTACCAAACACATCTATCAATAAGGAGACTACATCTACTGAGCCCAGTACAGTAACCGAGTCACAAGAAGAAGTTCAAACCAAGTCAAAAGAAGAAGTTCAAACTAAGTCACAAGGACATGAGTCTCAGTCAGAAGCTAGCGAGCCAATATCTACCGAGCCTGAGAAACTAGAACCTGAAGATGAAATTCAAGAAGATGACAATGTAACTCATTCAAGAGGCAAGGAACCTGTATTGGCCAAGTATGTCAGGAGGCATCATACACCAGATCAGATTATTGGAAACAAATTAGAAGGTACTATGACAAGAAGTAAACTAAAAGGTACATGTTTACTTGCTAATTTTGAACCTAGAAATGTCAAAGATGCATTGGAAAATGAAAGTTGGATTGAGGCTATGAATGAAGAAATAAAACAAATAGAGAAGAACAAAACATGGACTCTTGTACCTAGGCCTAAAGATAAAAATGTAATTGGAACAAAATGGGTATTTAGGAAAAAGTTGAATGAAGATGGTCAAGTATCAAGAAACAAAGCTAGATTGGTGTGTAAAGGATATTCTCAAGAAGAAGGCATAGATTATGGTGAGACTTTTGCTCCTGTTGCAAGATTAGAAGGTGTAAGAACTCTACTTGCATATGCAGCACATAAAAGATTTAGGGTATATCAGATGGATGTCAAATCTACATTTCTCAATGGTATTCTTGATGAATAAGTCTACATTGAGCAACCTGAAGATTTTATTGATCCAGACAAAAGTAATATGGTCTGCAAGTTACACAAAGCATTATATAGTCTGAAACAAGCCCCTAGAGCATGGTATGAAAGATTACATAACTATCTTATTCAAATTGGTTTCATAAGAGCTAATGATAACAGTAGTTTGTACATCAAGGAAGGATCAGATAACAAAATTGTTTTGGCAGAAATATTTGTGGATGATACTGTGTTTACAGGTAATGATGATCAATGCAAAGAATTTTCAGAGCAAATGAACAAAGAATTTGAAATGTCTATGTTTGGTCAAATAAATTTCTTTGCTGGTCTTCAGATTCAGTACAGCAAGAATGGTATCTACATTACTCAGTCTAAATACATCAAGGAAATACTTAAGAAGTTTGGTATGGAAGATTCAAAATTAATTGGTACCCCCATGTGTACTGGACTGAAGCTTACCAAAGATGATGATTCAAAAGAAGTAGATCAAACCTTATACAAATCAATGATTGGAAAATTATAGTATGTAGTTCATACAAGGCTTGATATTGCCTTAGCAGTTGGTATAGTAGCAAGATTCTCAGCAAAACCCAGAGAAAATCATATGATGGAAATCAAAAGAATCTTGAGATACTTGAAAGGAACTGAAGATTATGGCTTGTGGTATAAATTTGGAGGCAATCTGGACTTAAAAGTGTTTACTGATGCTGATTGGGTAGGAAACATTGATGATAGAAAGAGTACAAGTGGTGGAGCATTATTTCTTGGCAAGAGGTTGGTATCTTGGACCAATAAAAAGCAAAATTGCACATCCCAATCCACAGTAGAAGTAGAATATGTTGCTACAATAGTAAATTGCTCTAATATTGTTTGGTTTAAACAGTTAATGGAAGGCATGAAGGTTGAGATCAAAGAACCAGTTGTTATGTTTTGTGATAATACAAGTGCAATAAATATTTCAAAGAATCCAGTAATGCATTCCAAAACCAAGCACATTGCTATAAAATACCACTTTGTCAAAGAATTGGTGCAGGACAAGGAAATCATATTGGAATATGTTCATACAAAAAAATAGATTGCAGATATATTCACCAAGCCACTACCTAAGGATGCATTCTTGTATCAAAGAGGTAAGTTAGGGGTCATTCCCCTATCCAAGGCTCACTAAATAAATTTTTAGTGATGCATCAACTAGAGCATATTGAAGATCAATTAGTTGATGCAGCTTAGTCAAGGAATCATTACATATGAATCAGTACTCAAGGTACATTGCTATTCACCTGGTATGTGTTGTCTTTAGCATGTGTTGTCAAAGAGGGAGAGTTTTCTGTCATATTTCAAGAAATTTCTTAAGATTTCTAAGAGCGAGAGTTTTCTCAGAGAGTTTGACAAGTTAAGAAGGAGAGTTTTTAGTCAGAAAGAGAAGTTTGCTAACAGAGGGAGTTCTCATAGATGAGAATTAGAATGAAGCTAAGGATATGTTCCTTACTTTATGTTTTCTATGAAATTTTATTGTGCTATGACATGTTGTGTTGCCATCAATGCCAAAGAGGGAGATTGTTGGATACAATTGTCTGAAGGAGATTGTTGGATTAATTATGTGTTGTCTTTGATGTCACACAAATGTCATATCAATTATCATGCTCAGTCGGTCAGCAAAGTAGTTCCCAATGTCTACCGAGCTCAGTCGGTCAGCAAGGCAGTTTTATGTGTTTACCGAGATCTCTCAGTATCCAAAGGATGTTGTAGAATTTGCAGTAGTAACTGAATTCACATGGTCACCAAAGGAATTATTTTTGGATTAGTGTTTACTGAGAAAGGTTGGCCCAGTAAAGCATTTTGTTAATTTGAGGAATAAAGTTTGTTTATTCAAGTCGACTATGGTAATGATTAGTAATGTTGGTAATGATTATTAGTGTCAACTTGACAATGTGAATGGACAATCCGAATGGTATATATAGAAGGTCAAGTTGTGAATTCAAAGTGTGCAAGTGGAAAAGAGTGAAAGTGTGGACAAGTGTGAAAGAAGAAGAGTGTGTGGATGAGTGAACATGCAAATCATTTTGAAGGAAAGTGTGAGCGAATTTTGAAGGATGATTAGATATCCTTGAGGAGAAATAGAGATATATTTGATTAGGAAGGATCTAGTGAAGTAGAATAGATATTTGTAATCAGCAATTCAGTTGCATCATTATTCAGGTCATTTCATTGTTACTTTCTTACCATTGTAGAAGTGATTTCAAAATCTCTTAATAGAGTTGGTTTAACAGCCATTTTGTAAATCCTCTAACAAGGTGACAGTTCTATTGAATTGTTCAAAGACCTCTTACAAAGCCACTCCTAACAGGGTGATTAAATCCTCTAACAAGGTCACACCTAATAGTGTGTTTTGTAACCTTTAACCGGGTTGGCTCCTAACAGGGCTCACTTCAGAAGAGTGAAAAACAATAGCTAGTTACATTGGTGATTTTTCCCATATTGGGTTTCCACGTTAAAACTGGTGTCTCTTGTGTTCATGTTATTTTCTTTATGCATGCATGTTAATCACTGATGAATACTTAAGAATAGTTATAATTAATACTCACTGCAATAACCGAGTTACAGCATTTCTCTGTATGTTTGCTGAGTAACAATAGTAAATGATTTAATAAGACATCTAAGGGATCTTTGGTAATATTTTTGTGGTTAACTGATTCATCCCCCCTCTCAGTTACTCCATCTATATTTCCAATAGTTGACATCCTAATTGAGTCTAGTTGGTCCATACTAGGTCCTAATTGGTCCTAATTGAGTCTAGTTGGTCCTAATTGAGTATAATTAGATCTAATAGGTCATAATTGAATCTAATATGTCCTAATTAGGTCCTAATTGGTCATAATTGTGTCTAGTTGGTCCTAATTGAGTCTAGTTGGTACTAATTGTGTGTAGTTGGTCCTAATTGGTCCCAATTGAGTCTAATTAGTCCTAATTGAGTTTAGTAGATCATGTTAGGTCTTAATTGGTCCATATTAGGTCCTAATTGGTCCTAATTGAGTCTAATAGGTCCTAATTGGTCCTAATTGGTATATATTATGTCCTAATTGGTCCTAATTGAGTATAATTAGATCTAATAGGTCATAATTGAATCTAATAGGTCCTAATTAGGCCCTACTTGTTCCTAATTGGTTATAATTGAGTCTATTTGACCTCCTAATTGAGTCTAGTTGGTCCATATTAGGTCCTAATCGGTCCAAATTGAGTCTAGTTGGTCCTAATTGAGCCTAGTTGGTCCATATTAGGTCCTAATATAGTATAATTAGATCTAATAGATCATAATTGAATTTAATAGGTCCTAATTAGGTCATAATTGGTCATAATTGTGTCTAGTTGGTCCTAATTGAGTCTAGTTGGTCCATATTGGTCCTAATTGAGTCTACTTGGTCATAATTGTGTCTAGTTGGTCCTAATTGGTCCTAATTGAGTCTAATTAGTCCTAATTGAGTTTAGTAGGTAATTTTAGGTCCTAATTGGTCCATATTAGGTCCTAATTGGTCCTAATTGAGTCTAATTGGTCCTAATTGAGTCTAATAGTTCCTAATTGGTCCTAATTAGTTTTAATTGAGTATAATTATATCTAATAGGTCATAATTGAATCTAATAGGTCCTAATTGTTCCTAATTGGTCATAATTGAGTCTAGTTGACCTCCTAATTGAGTCTATTAGGTCCTAATTGGTCCTAATTGAGTCTAGTTGGTCCTAATTGAGTCTAGTTAGTCCAAATAAGGTCCTAATTGGTCCTAATTGAGTATAATTAGATCTAATAGGTCCTAATTGTTCCTAATTGGTCCTAATTAGGTCATAATTGGTCATAATTGTGTCTAGTTGGTCCTAATTGAGTCTAGTTCGTCCATATTGGTCTTAATTGAGTCTAGTTGGCCATAATTATGTCTAGTTGGTCCCAATTGAGTCTAATTAGTCATAATTGAGTTTAGTAGGTCATCCTACGTTCTAATTGGTCCATATTAGGTCTTAACTAGTCCTAATTGAGACTAATTGGTCCTAATTGAGTCTAATATGTCATAATTGGTCCTAATTGGTCAATATTAGGTCCTAATTGGTCCTAATTGAGTATAATTAGATCTAATAGCTCATAATTGAATCTAATAGGTCCTAATTGTTACTAATTGGTCATAATTTTGTCTAGTTGACCTCTTAATTGAGTCTAGTTGGTCCATATTAGGTCCTAATTGAGTCTAGTTGGTCCTAATTGAGTCTAGTTGGTCCATATTAGGTCCTCATTGAGTATAATTAGATCTAATAGGTCATAATTAAATCTAATAGGTCCTAATTAGGTCATAATTGAGTCTAGTTGACCTCCTAATTGAGTTTAGTTGGTCCATATTATGTCCTAATTGGTCCTAATTGAGTCTAGTTGGTCCATATTAGGTCTTAATTGGTCCTAATTGAGTATAATTAGATCTAATAGGTCATAATTGAATCTAATAGGTACTAATTAGGTCCTAATTGGTCATAATTGTGTCTATTTCATCCTAATTGAGTCTAGTTGGTCCATATTGGTCTTAATTGAGTCTAGTTGGTCATAATTGTGTCTAGTTGGTCCTAATTGGTCCTAATTGAGTCTAATTACTCCTAATTGAGTTTAGTAGGTCATGTTAGGTCCTAATTGGTCCATATTGTATGCACCCTAAAATGGTCGCCTAGACTTTGGGCCCCATTTATTCAATTCGTCAAATATCAATTTCCTGAATCAATGCTTTGCAATTTTCAAATCAATTCCTTGATCAAATCGCAATTAAATCAATAATTCAAATATTTCTAAGGTTTGATCATTTCATCAATAATTTTATTTAATTAAAAGAAATATTCTCTTTTAAATAAATAAAATAGGCTTATTTAATTAAAAGAAATATCTTAAATAAAATAATCTTATTTAATTAAAACCCCTTTTAATTGAATGATTTTATCTTATTTAATTAAATATTCCTCTTTTTATTAAATAAACTTATCTTATTTATTTAAAAGATAATTCCTCTTTTAAATAAATAAAATCCCCACTTAAAGCAAAATCTGTGATGGAAAAGGAAATAAATCAAATAAAAACAAAACAAAAATCCTTTTCCTGATTCTTTCAATAATTTTATTTAATTGAAAGAAATATTCCCTCTTAAATAAATAAAATAACTTTATTTAATTGAAAGAAATATCTTTTAAAATGAAATAAATTTATTTAATTAAAATCTTTTTTAATTAAATGATTTTATCTTATGATATCTCTCTTTTAATTAAATAATGTTATCTTATTTAATTAATAGAGAATCATTCTTTTAAATAAATAAAAAATCCTCTTAAAGCTCTTTGTGATGAAAAAAGGGAAACAAATAATTAAAAATAAATAAAATCCCTTTTCTCTCCACACTTTCTAAAAATGAGCTTTATTTCCTCTTTTTGGATTTATCCCACATTGCCCTTGAGGATGCATTCTCTTCCACATTTTCGTATATAAGGAGCCCTCTCCTTCTCATTTCAGATCCCAGAATTTTCATGTTATTGTTATACTGCAGGTTTGGAGAGCAATCTTGGAAGAAGCTTTTGAGCACATTTGGAGCTTCGATATTTGAGACTTCTTTCTTCTTGTCTTCTTCTCTCATGCCTTATGGCAATCCATAGTTTAGATTAATATTGCATTCACATAATAGTTTAAATTCATATTTCCTTTCATAGATTAACATTGTATAAGCATTCATCTCAATAGAATAGTTTATTTCTTGCATTGTTATCATCTAGACTAGTTTCATTTGCATGCAATAACTTGACGATCATGGAGATTAGCATGCTTGCTATTCATCTTTGAATCTCTCGTTTCTTGGTGTACTTGCATGGGCATAACTAGGTCAATCTGAGGGCCTCATATACAAACCCCTGCACTCCACAAATAGAGAGCTGTGAATCACTGTTTGAGACCTCATTCTTGAGTGTTCTTGAATGTAATGATTCACAGAAGTGTGACTACTTTCTAGCACACATTTTTGGCGCCCACTGTGGGGCAGAAAAGATTAATTTCTGGCCTCATTCTTGATTGGTTTTTTAGTTTTAGTGTTGGTTCTAGGCCTTGTACGGCTATGTATAGACTATAAATCCTATAATATAGTAATTTATGGATAGAATGATGAATCATATTTCTAATTATTTTGGTTTGGTTCATTTTTATAAATAAATAAATAAGTTATGATCATTTTGGTGAAAGTGGGTATTTGCAGATTTGAGATTATCTGAATACAGTCAGATTGAAATGTCTGGTACGGACAAATTGTGAAGAATCAGGACCTATAATAATATTCATTGGAAAGATACATGAATTATCTTTCATTTCCTTTTGGTTTGAGTCATTTTTATGCAAATTTGTGAAAGTTATGGGTATTTGAGTGAAAACTAGTTTTTAACAATCTGCATTGGAGTTGCAGGCAATGATTTTCTCTTAGAAAATAATTTTTGAATGGAAAAAATAAATGGCTTACATATTTGGAAACTAGATTCAATGATAATTGTTTTTAAATTAGTTTGGTTTCATTTTGATTCTTTTTGAGAAAGATATGTGATTCTCTAGACAGGGTTTGGTGTTTTAAATCTGATTTATGACAGAAAAATTCCAGTCTAAAAAGGTTATTGGTTGAGGAACCAAATGGAATCATAAGACCTTATAATTTTGGAAAATGGTAGTTCTTGATGTTGGCTAAAAACTTCATTCTTTCTAGAAATTTTAATATTGTGATTTTATGGGTCAAATAAATCAATCTTTAAAGACTATCTTAAAGACAACAATGTTAAATCAAACTCCTAACAATTGGTTTTCACATTTAACCATCTTAGGGTTTTTTTTTCAGATGTGTGCTAAATGCTAGAGTGCAGATCTTTGGACCTAAGGTGAGTTCTTAAAATCTCTATAACACTTGGTTTGGGCATAAAATCAATCTCTCATGTGTTTGGCTTGAGTGTTACATGCTTTCATAGAACACATTTTTGATGCTCTTAATGGGAAATGAATGAACATAGATTTTCTTTTATACAAGTTTGTGTTTAAGTGAATACTTGTGTTTAAAAATTAAGTAATTCTTGGTTTCAAATATCAAAAAAATCTCATTAAGTAATCTAGGGCATGGATTCATTCCTAGTTTACATGAAGAGTTAAATGCACCACTTTGTGGACTCACTTCATGTTTACTTAGAAAGTTAAATATTCTATGATTCAGACCCTTTTGCACTTATGAGTAGTATTGATTAGTAGTTTTAGATTACTTGTGATTGATCTAGATTGCTATCTTGGGTTATTGGACTCGCTAATCCGCCGGCCCCTCGTTTCCGCCCTGTGGTTGCAATCTCAGCACCACATTAAAGGGAAGGGGTCTATAGGAAAGAAGTGTTAATTGTTCCACTAGGCAACCCTTTTGTGCTTTTTGGAACTCACTTGTTGTCTAGGTTGTGGACTCATTTGTAGCTTATGTGGGGTGTTAAGTGTTCCACCTTGTGGACTCACCTCATATTTTCTTTAAGTGTTAAGTGTTCCACCTTTAGTGCTTTTCAATACTTTTTGATAGAGAATTACTTACTTTTCATTTTTTTTAGAAGGCCTGCTTGGGGATTTTATCACCTCAAGGGACGACCTTAACCCCTGTGTTCTAGCGGAGTATAAATATCAGGAGGTGAATCCAAAGACACCTCTCTTGGGAATGAGTTAGATTTCACTCTTGGCTAAGCCTCAAAGAACTTTATACCTTTGAGAAGTGAAGTAGGAGATTTGGGTTACCGTCTCCCCCCGACTATGTGATTTTTTATTCTTCTCATCTATAGATTTGGGCCTCATGTACCTTGCATATATCAAGGACACCCTTTAGAAAAGCCATGTATATCCTTGTAGACAGCTTGCTAGGATGTTGTTGTGTTCTAAGTGCCTGCTAAAACATTCTCAAGAACATACACAAGTAGCATCTTTAAGGAGTAGCATACTAAGTCACTATTCTTGTTCATGTGAAAGGTTGCTTTGCCCCTTGCTCATTGTTTGAAGACAACTGATTTCTTAAACTCCTTGATTGCTATCTTATGTGCCTGATCAATGATAAAAATCTATTGATGTATTTGATCTTTTAAAACGAACACAAAAACTGAGTTACTGAGTTGAAACACCAATTTTTTTACAGCTTGCTCAATTTTCTACCCTACCATTAGAGACTTGTTTTTTCTCTAAACTTCTGGTTTTAGCCCTCTAGGGATAGCATCATTTGGTTTACAAAGTCACCTTGGAAATAATTGTCAAGTTGAAAGAAAATTCTTGGTGAGAGTTTATCTCTAGAATTGTTAGCCACATTCTTGGAGAATTTTAGTACTCTTTTTGTCCAAACCATTTCCATCAAATTCAATTTCAATTATATTTTGGCCTAGTCCAACCTCCTGATTCAAAAGTGCAAGGGTAGTCACCCTTTGATTTGATGCACCTCTTTGACAGTGTTGGTAATGCCTTTTGCAATTTCTATCTTACCATCTCCCTTTGGACATTAGAGAACTTTGATTATCCTAGTTTGGTGTTGACATTTTGTGAGGCCATCTTATCACCAAGCGTCTTCAATTCTTAGTCTTCCTTGGTCAGTCTAGGTTAGATCCTAGGTGTTGTCATGTTGCTCATCATCCAAACAAACATTAATGGTATCAATTACACAAAATGACTCTTGGTCTTCTTCTTTCTTCTTCCCTTCCCATGTTTTTCTTCTAAAGTTTTCTCTTCACATGGGATATTCTTCTCGTCTTCTTGATTCTTTTCCTCTTATTATCTAGTCTACCTTCTTCTATTCATCTCTTCTATTCATTTCTTCCATGCTTGATTCTTCTTCTTCCAGAACAATGAATTTTAACTATCTTGCTATGGAACCTATCTTGAAAATGGATGATCTTGAACTCATTTCTCAATTCGAAGAGTTTTGTTCCTCTAAGAGTTCTTCTAAATATGGCAAAGGTGATAAACTTAAGATAAAAATAGAAAAAAGATTGAAAGAATCACCTGCCTTTGCTAGAATCATATGCCTGATCCTGTTACAACCTCCTTCTTCTAAAATTCCTTCATCTTCTTAATCTTCCAAGTCATACCATGATTCTTCTAAACATTCTTCATATTCTAAGTCTTCTCATCATTCTTCATCTCCCAAATCTTATCACGACTATTCTAAACATTATTCAAATTCCTCATTATCTAAGTCTCCTTCTTCCACTAGGTCTTCACCTTCCTCTTCTTCATGATCTCATTCCTCTTCTACTTCTCCCAAGAGTCTTACTTCTCTTCATGAGACACGCCATAATGAGAAACAAGACAATCCTTGTGATGCCTCTTCCATGAAGAGTGACACACCCATCTTTGATGACTATGATGACTACGATGACTATGATGATGAACAATGTAATGATACCTATGAAACCCCTATTCCTAAGAGTCCTCCTCATCGTGTGCTCGTGCTTACTAGAAAAAGGTCATCACATTGGATAGATTGTGATGGTGATCCATATGACTCTGATTTTGAAAGAGACTTTGATGATTTCTGTGAACAATACCTAGATGATACATCTACTTCACTTGAGGAAGAGAAAGCTCAACGCGCTGATTATAAATGTAAATAATATAAGAATGTATCCTCTAAGAACTCTCATGCTGAAAATAAAGATTTTACTCTCGAGAAAGATCATTTTAATGCTAGACCTTTGTCTTGTGATGGTTCCATTCCATCCCCTACTTCTTCCAATACCCCTACATCTCCTAAAGTCACCAAGTCTTCCAAATCTTTCACAAATCCTGATCCAACATAAATTCTAATGTTTTCCATGTAGTTCCCTATAGTTATCCTCAAGGGCCACCTCTTAAAGATACTCAAGCTAACCCTCACTTGGCTGCAAATACTTTCGATAATGCTAAATCTAAAGAGCCTAAGCCTTTATGCACTATGATGCCTACTTTAGCTATTCCTTCACCATCTCTGCCAAAGTTTTCCATATAACTCCAACCTGCTTCCTTGTCCTTAGAAGTGGCTTCGTGTCAAGAGGACTCTAAAAATGATACAAAAAAGAATATAAAGAAAGATCAAGATCAAGAACCCTCCATGTCATCCACTCCTTTTCATGATGTCCTCTATCTTTGTCATGGTTCTTTTGATCCTTTACGCCCTTCCTCATTTATTCCACCATGTCTTAAGTCTTCTCCAAAGCAAGATCAAGCTACTACCCACACCGTTGAGCTTATTGATAATGAAAATAACCTTACCACGCTTTCACTTTCCAAAGATGATACTTCCATTAAGATTATTAAAAATGGTTTTGTTACTTCCGATGTTAAGCCTATTCAAGAGACAAATTCTGCACTTGTGCTATCCAAAGATCCTTGTCAAGATCAAAGTCTTCCATCTTCTTGCTCTACCACTCCATGTTTACTTCCACTTTCTGCTTTTCCTAAGCCTTTGCAAGGTTTGAATGATCCTATCAAAGAAATTGCTCTTATTCAAGATGTCTAGGATCCTATTGAAAATTCTAATGCTCACTTTGAAGATGCTGATATCCTTGGTTGTCATATAGATGTTGATGAGCTTATTGATTATCCTTTTGCATCTTCCACTTCCATCCTTGGACCTCTTCCACCACTACTAAGGACTTCATGTCTTCCTTCCATATTGGGTCCTTATGTCCCTTCATTTTCCCCTCCTAACTTTCCTAATTTTTCATCTATCTTGGGTCCTTATGTCCCTCCATCTCCTATCTTTCCTCAAGATCAACATAGATGCATACCTTTGAATCCTTTTCATCCTTCCACTCATATAAACAAGTCATATTCTCCTTCTTCCACACATCCCAAGTCTTTTGGAAGTAACTTGAATGTTCAATATAAGAAAAAGAAACAATACAAGAATCCATCAAAGAAAGAACATCACCATGTCTCCTCTAATCGACATGGGGGCATAAAGTCAAAAGAGATATCTAAGAAGAAAACTACAAGACAAGTATGGGTTCCAAAATCCATCATTCAAGATATTCTCTCTAAGTCATCAAAAGGAAATAAAAAGCCTAAGGCTATATGGATTCCAAAGTCTCTCGTAAGAGAGTCTCATGTTGAACAAAAAGTGAAGTTGATATTCAAGCTTTCAAAGACTTCCACCTCATATTCTTCCAAAAACATTCTTCCATTCCATGCACCTGAACCGCAACCTCTACTAAACATTCACCATATTCCTTCACGTATTCCTTCATTCAAGTTTCCTTCATCCTCTCGCCACCCTCCAAGGCGTGCGTCGATGTTGATCTTGCCTTCCTTTCCATCTACTCTTTCACAATCCTTCCATTCATTATTCTCTTGCCTTCTATCATTTTTTCTCATTTGCTTGACTTGAATGTTACACACTTTCATAGAACACATTTTTGATGCTCTTAATGGGAAATGAATGAACATAGATTTGTTTTTATACAAGTTTGTGTTTAAGTGAATGCTTGTGTTTAAACATTAAGTAATTCTTGGTTTCAAATATCAAAACATCTCATTGAGTAATCTAGGGCGTGGATTCATTCCTAGTTTACATGAAGAGTTAAATGAACCACTTTGTGGACTCACTTCATATTTACTTGGAAAGTTAAATATTCCATGATTCAAACCCTCTTGCACTTATGAGTAGTATTGATTAGCAGTCTTAGATTACTTGTGATTGATCTAGATTGCTATCTTGGGTTATTGGACTCCCTAATCCGCTGGCCCCTCGTTTTCGCCCTGTGGTTGCAATCTTAGCGCCACATTAAAGGGGAGGGGTCTATAGGAAAGAAGTGTTAATTGTTCCACTAGGCAACCCTTTTGTGCTTTTTGGAACTCACTTGTTTTCTAAGTTGTGGACTCATTTGTAGCTTGTGTGGGGTGTTAAGTGTTCCACCTTGTGGACTCACCTCATATTTGCTTTAAGCATTAAGTGTTCCACCTTTAGTGCTTTTCAATACTTTTTGATAGAGAATTACTTACTTTTTATTTTTTTAGAAGGCCTGCTTGGGGATTTCATCACCTCAAGGGACGACCTTAACTCCCATGTTCCGACAGAGTATAAATATCGGGAGGTGAATCCAAAGACACCTTTCTTGGGAATGAGTTAGATTTCACTCTTGGCTAAGCCTCAATGAACTTTATACCTTTGAGAAGTGAAGGAAGAGATTTGGGTTACCGTCTCCCCCCGACTATGTGATTTTTTATTCTTCTCATCTACAGATTTGGGCCTCACGTACCTTGTGTATATCGAGGACACCCTTTAGAAAAGCCATGTATATCCTTGTAGACAGCTTGCTAGGATGTTGTGTTCTGAGTGCCTGCTAAAACATATCCAAGAACATACACAAGTAGAATCTTTAAGGAGTAGCATACTAAGTCACTATTCTTGTTCATGTGCAAGGTTGCTTTGCCCCTTGCTCATTGTTTGAAGACAATTGCTTGCTTGAACTCCTTGATTGCTATCTTATGTGCCTGACCAATGATAAAAATTTATTGATGTATTTGATCTTTTAAAACAAACACAAAAATTGAGTTCCTGAGTTGAAGCACCAACCGTTTCACAGCTTGCTTGATTTTCTATCCTGTCATTAGAGACCTATCTTTGTCCTCTAGGGATAGCATCATTTGGTTTACAAAGTCACCTTGGAAATAATTGTCAAGTTGAAAGAAAATTCTTGGTGAGATTTTATCTCTAGAATTGTTAGCCACATTCTTGGAGAATTTTAGTACTCTTTTGTCCAAATCATTTCCATCAAATTCAATTTTAATTATATTTTGGCCTAGTCCAATCTCCTGATTCAAAAGTGCAAGGGTAGTCACCCTTTGATTTGAAGCACCTCTTTGACAGTGTTGGTAACACCTTTTGCAATTTATATCTTACCATCTCCCTTTGGACATTAGAGAACTTTGATTATCCTAGTTTGGTGTTGACATTTTGTGAGGCCATCTTATCACCAAGCGTCTTCAATTCTCAGTCTTCCTTGGTCAGTCTAGGTTAGATCCTAGGTGCTATTATGTTGCTCAACATCTCAATGAATGTTAATGGTATCAATTGCTCAAGATGACTTTTCCCATGTTTTTCTTCTAAAGTCTTCTATTCACATGGGAAATTCTTCTTGTCTTCCTAATTCTTTTCCTCTTATTATCTAGTCTACTTCTTTCTATTCTTTTCCTCTATCATTCCTACGCTTGATTCATTTTCCTCTAGAACTATGAGTTCCAACTATCTTGCTATGGAACCTCTCTTGAAAATGGATGATCTTGATCTCCTTGCTCAATTTGAAGAGCATTATTCCTCAAAAACTCTTATGGGTGAAAAATTTATGGCAAAAATATAGGAAAAATCAATTAAATCAAGTGCCTTTGCTAGAATTATCAACATGATCCTATCACAACCTCCTTCTTCCAAAAGTCTTTCATCTTGTACATCTTCCAAATCTTATGATGACTCTTCTAAACACTATTCACATTCTTCATCTTCCAAATCTTATCATGAATATTCTAAACATTATTCAAATTCCTCATTATCTAAGTCTTCTTCTTCCACTAGGTCTTCACCTTCCTCTTCTTCACGATCTCATTCCTCTTCTACTTCTCCCAAGAGTCTTAATTCTCTTCACGAGACATACCATGATGAGAAATATGATAGCCCTTGTGATACCTCTTCCAAGAAGAGTGACATGCCCATCTTTGATGACTATGATGACTATGATGATGGACAATGTAACAATACCTATGAAACCCCTATTCCTAAGAGTCCTCCTCGTCGTGTGCTTGTGTTTACTGGAAAAGGGTCATCACATTGGATAGATTGTGATGGTGATCCATATGACTCTGATTTTGAAAGAGACTTTGATGATTTCTGTGAACAATACCTAGACGATACATCTACTTCACTTGAGGAAGAGAAAGCTCAACGTGTTGATTATAAATGTAAATACTATAAGAATGTATCCTCTAAGAACTCTCATGTTGAAAATAAAGATTATACTCTCAAGAAAGATCATGTTAATGCTAGACCTTTGTCTTGTGATTGTTCCATTCCATCCCCTACTTCTTCCAATACTCCTACATCTCCTAAAGTCACCAAGTCTTCCAAATCTTTCACAAATCCTACATCTGACATAAATCCTAATGCTTTCCATGCAGTTCCCTATAGTTATCCTCAAGGGCCATTTCTTAAAGATACTCAAGCTAACCTTCACTTGGCTGCAAATACTTTCGATAATGCTAAATCTAAAGAGCCTAAGCCTTTATGCACTATAATGCCTACTTCGGCTATTCCTTCACCATCTCTACCAAAGTCTTCCATACAACTCCAACCTACTTCCTTGTCCTTAGAAGTGGCTTCATGTCAAGAGGACTCTAAAACTGATACAGAAAAGAATATAAAGAAAGATCAAGATCAAGAACCCTCCATGTTATCCACTTTTTTTCATGATGTTCTCTATCCACGTCATGGTTCTTTTGATCCTTTATGCCCTTCCTCATTTATTCCACCATGTCTTAAGTCTTCTCCGAAGCAAGATCAAGCTACTACCCACACCGTTGAGCTTATTGATAATGAAAATAACTTTACCACACTTTCACTTTCCAAAGATGATACTTCCATTAAGGTTGGTAAAAATGGTGTTGTTACTTCCAATGTTAAGCCTGTTGAAAATCAAGAGAAAAATTATGTGCATATACCATCCAAAGATCCTTGTCAAGATCAAAGTCTTCCATCTTCTTGTTCTACCATTCCATGTTCACTTCCGCTTTCTGCTCTTCCTAAGTCTTTGCAAGCTTCGAACGATCCTATCAAAGAAAATGCTCTTATTCAAGATGTCCAGGATCCTATTGAAAATTCTAATGCTCACTCTGAAGATGCTGATATCCTTGGTTGTCATATAGATGCTAATGAACTTATTGATTATCCTTTTGCATCTTCCACTTCCATCCTTGGACCTCTTCCACTACTACTAAGGACTTCACATCTTCCTTCCATATTGGGTCCTTATGTCCCTTCACTTTCCCCTCCTAATTCCCCTAATTTG
The DNA here is from genome assembly GCA_027943335.1 of Chamaecyparis obtusa. NCBI lineage: Eukaryota > Viridiplantae > Streptophyta > Pinopsida > Cupressales > Cupressaceae > Chamaecyparis > Chamaecyparis obtusa. The sequence continues at coordinate 84,937 of BSBK01006564.1, forward strand.
TTATCGATCTTGGGTCCTTACATCCCTCCATCTCCTATCTTTTCTCAAGATCAACATAGATGCATACCTTTGAATCCTTTTCATCCATCCACTCATATAAACCAGTCATATTATCCTTCTTCTTCCACACGTCCCAAGTCTTTTGGAAGTAACTTGAATGTTCAATATAAGAAAAAGAAACAATATAAGAATCCATCAAAGAAAGAACATCACCATGTCTCCTCTAATCGACATGGGGGCATAAAGTCAAAAGAGATATCTAAGAAGAAAACTACAAGACAAGTATGGGTTCCAAAATCCATCATTCAAGATATTCTCTCTAAGTCATCAAAAGGAAATAAAAAGCCTAAGGCTATATGGATTCCAAAGTCTCTCGTAAGAGAGTCTCATGTTGAACAAAAAGTGAAGTTGACATTCAAGCTTTCCAAGACTTCCACCTCATATTCTTCCAAAAATATTCTTCCATTCCATGCACCTGAACCGCAACCTCTACTAAACATTCACCATATTCCTTCACGTATTCCTTCATTCAAGTTTCCTCTATCCTCTCGCCACCCTCCAAGGTGTGCGTCGATGTTGATCTTGCCTTCCTTTCCATCTACTCTTTCACAATCCTTCCATTCATTATTCTCTTGCCTTCTATCATTTTTCCTCATTTGCATATTCCTCCTATCTTCCAACTCCACTTGCTTTACATAAAATCGTATCCTCCATTTTTCTCTTCCATCTTCCTTTCCCTATCAGCATCTTTGAGCATATAATTTTGAATCCTTGGCATATCATGGTTTATCCTTTCAAGGAGCATTATCTAAAAGCTTGCCTTCTTCCAAAAATTATAAAATTCAAAAAAAAAAGAAAAAAGAGAAAAAAATGAAAAAATTGAAAATGTGCCTTGGTGAAAACCTGGAAACAGGCATCTTGGTAGAAAAAGTAAAGAGAAATAAATTTGTCCTATGGTGAAAACCACTCCCTTGTGGCACCTTGGATAAGTACCATGATGAAAACCTGGCAATCAGGCATCATGCGTAGTTCTTCTACACATCTCATCCATTCCATCTTCTCTCTTTGATCTTGATAAAGTTGATCTATACACAAACATTTGGCTATCTTGTGAGCTATCTTACGATGATCTTGCTTTCATTCCCTTCCTGTTTAGCCTTCATATTTATTTTCCTCCATTCATTCTAGCCTTTCGCTATTCTTTTCCCCTTTGGTCTTGATCTAATAAAAAAGAGTAAAACACGATGCTATGAAGCCTCTTGACATGTCTACTCCTTTGGACTGCATCCTTTCCTTCTTTTGCATTACGCTTTTGAGGCTTATCCTATGCTAGTCTTTCATTACTTGTCCAAATGTGCTTTACATGACAATTTTTTCTCTAGCTTGGGTACTCTTGAGGAGTTTGTCTTTGAGGATTTCTTCTATTCATTCTCCTTCATTCTGTTGTCTTCCATCTCTCCCACTAGTTTTCTAATCCCTCTTGTTCTCCACCTCGCTAGACATTGGGACTGCACGATGTGATCTTGCTTGGGAGTTTGATGCTCATTCTGTCTGGGGGCATCCTTTGTATATAATTATTGATCCTGAAAAAATTCAAAAAAAAAATGATATATTCTCAAAAAAAATTCCAAAAAAATTCATATATGATGCTGAAAAAATTCTAAAAATCAGAAAATGTCCTGAAAAAATGATCATCTTAGTGAAAACCTAGCAATAGGTGCTTTGATGTATCTCAAAAAAATTATATATTCCAAAAATACCAAAAAATTCAAAAATTCAAAAAATTCAAAAAAAATAGAAAAAGTGCCTTGGTGAAAACCTGGAAACAGGCACCTTGGTAGCAAAAATACAAAAAAAATTATAAAAAGTCCTAAAAAAATTCTTCCAAGTGGTGAAAATCTGGAAACGGGCGCTACTTGAGGCCTTTGCACCCCTATTTCTTAGCATGCATCCTCGACACTTAGCCTTTCTCCATTATACCTTGTCCTTGTTGCCTTGGTTTGGAATTGGTCTTTGTCTTTGTCCAAGGGGCATCATTGTGTTACCTTTGGTCTCTTGGATATGCTTGTCTTTAGGACACCTCACAAATAGTGTTTTTCAACACCAACCCAACTGTGTTTTTCAACACAACCCCCAACATCAAGTGTTTTTCAACAGTTATCAGTTTGGTCTTATCCAGTTTGGTCATGTGATCTTACCTGCTAGCAAGCATTCGATCCTTATCCTCAGAACTCAGTATCAGTTTACAGACTTAAAATTTTTAAACGCAACACTTAATGCTTGAGATACGACATGATCTTTTCTTTGTGTGCTGACCAATATTTGATTTTCGTTGAGTGTCCTTGTCTAACAAGTCTCTCCGTGATGCATAGCTAGAGAACTTGGGGCATGGGGCATGTTTTTATTTTCTTTCTGCTTGTGAGTGTTCTCTTGAACCTCTTCAGTGTCTCTTATTGTCTCCTTGACACACTTAGGAGATTTAAGGCATCATCCTTGACTATTTTTGCACAACCATTCTCATGGTCATCCAGACATTTATGCATTGATGCAAGCATGGTTTTGCTACATTAAATTAGGTAAGCTAACATTGCAGTCATCTTGATCTTTATGTCTTTGATGCTCATGTTAGAATCTTTCCACATTCCAATCCGATATCAATCACATTCATATCTTCATAGTTGTATTTGTGACTAGTGATGATTGTGTGATTGTCCGATGTCCAGTAATAATGGCCCTATGATGACAATAAGTTCCTTACATTCTCTAATGAATGAAGAACACAAAATCCTATGTTACAGTTGCTCTATTGCAAGCACACCTTTGCATTTTCATGTAGTTTGCATTGTTAGACCTCATGTTAATTTGCATTTATAGGCTGCATTATGAGTTTGAGAGGGTTTCCTTCATCTTTCTTGTGAACTTTTAGTCAACTGTGGTCACATTTTGATCTTCATTTCCTTACCTTCTTTCATGATCTCAATCAAAATTCCCTATCTTAAACAATTGATTGATTTTGGGGCATCTTCTTTCTGGAGGCAAATTCTCTTTCTTCTCTCCATTTCTTTCCATTTCTTCCAAACTTCTATCTTCCATTCGCTTTCACCCCACTTCTTTTCTTCTAATTCAACCTTGGGGCATAATCTTTCTTGCTGATCTACCTTGGTTCTGTGATTTTTTATTTATTTTTTTATCTTTCATGTTATGTCAAGAACCTTATGTTTAGTTCGATTTGATCAAATTTATCAATTTACTATTTCTCCTCTATCTCATTTCGATTTCGATCACGAGGGGGCAGTACCTACCAAACTTCAATGCTTGATTCAGCTTTATCAAATTTATCAATTGCTTCTCTTGGGGCAACCTTGCTTGAGATTCTTATCTCTTATTTGAGACTTGACAATTACCTATTCACAGGTGTTGGCCTTGTCTTTTTCAGTCTGCTTATCTATGTCCTGATGTGTTCCCATTCGTCGAACACACATCTGGGTTGTTTTGTGATCCCAAATCGATCTCACACTTCAATTCCATTCTTTGACTACATGTGATCCCGAGTCGACCTCACATTAATCAAAGAGGGACAAATGTATGCACCCTAAAATGGTCACCTAGACTTTGGGCCCTATTTATTCAATTTGTCAAATATCAATTTCCTGAATCAATGCTTTGCAATTTTCAAATCAATTCCTTGATCAAATCGCAATTAAATCAATAATTCAAATATTTCTAAGGTTTGATCATTTCATCAATAATTTTATTTAATTAAAAGAAATATTCTCTTTTAAATAAATAAAATAGGCTTATTTAATTAAAAGAAATATCTTAAATAAAATAATCTTATTTAATTAAAACCCCTTTTAATTGAATGATTTTATCTTATTTAATTAAATATTCCTCTTTTTATTAAATAAACTTATCTTATTTATTTAAAAGATAATTCCTCTTTTAAATAAATAAAATCCCCACTTAAAGCAAAATCTATGATGGAAAAGGAAATAAATCAAATAAAAACAAAACAAAAATCATTTTCCTGATTCTTTCAATAATTTTATTTAATTGAAAGAAATATTCCCTCTTAAATAAATAAAATAACTTTATTTAATTGAAAGAAATATCTTTTAAAATGAAATAAATTTATTTAATTAAAATCTTTTTTAATTAAATGATTTTATCTTATGATATCTCTCTTTTAATTAAATAATGTTATCTTATTTAATTAATAGAGAATCATTCTTTTAAATAAATAAAAAATCCTCTTAAAGCTCTTTGTGATGAAAAAAGGGAAACAAATAATTAAAAATAAATAAAATCCCTTTTCTCTCCATACTTTCTAAAAAATGAGCTTTATTTCCTCTTTTTGGATTTATCCCACATTGCTCTTGAGGATGCATTCTCTTCCACATTTTCCTATATAAGGAGCCCTCTCCTTCTCATTTCAGATCCCAGAATTTTCATGTTATTGTTATACTGCAGGTTTGGAGAGCAATCTTGGAAGAAGCTTTTGAGCACATTTGGAGCTTGGATATTTGAGACTTCTTTCTTCTTGTCTTCTTCTCTCATGCCTTATGGCAATCCATAGTTTAGATTAATATTGCATTCACATAATAGTTTAAATTCATGTTTCCTTTCATAGATTAACATTGTATAAGCATTCATTTCAATAGAATAGTTTATTTCTTGCATTGTTATCATCTAGACTAGTTTCATTTGCATGCAATAACTTGATGATCATGGAGATTAGCATGCTTTCTATTCATCTTTGAATCTCTCATTTCTTGGTGTACTTGCATGGGCATAACTAGGTCAATCTGAGGGCCTCATATACAAACCCCTGCACTCCACGAATAGAGAGCTGTGAATCACTGTTTGAGACCTCATTCTTGAGTGTTCTTGAATGTAATGATTCACAGAAGTGTGACTACTTTCTAGCACACACATATTAGGTCCTAATTGGTCCTAATTGAGTCTAATTGGTCCTAATTAACTCTAATAGGTCCTAATTGGTCCTAATTGGTCCATATTAAGTTCTAATTGGTCCTAATTGAGTATAATTAGATCTAATAGGTCATAATTGAATCTAATAGGTCCTAATTGTTCCTAATTGGTCATAATTGAGTCTAGTTGACCTCCTAATTAAGTCTAGTTGGTCCATATTAGATCCTAGTTGGTCCTTATTGAGTCTAGTTGGTCCATATTAGGTCCTAATTGGTCCTAATTGAGTATAATTAGATCTAATAGGTCATAATTGAATCTAATAGGTCCTAATTAGGTCCTAATTGGTCATAATTATGTCTAGTTGGTCCTACTTGAGTCTATTTGGTCCATATTGGTCGTAATTGAGTCTAGTTGGTTATAATTGTGTCTACTTAGTCCTAATTGGTCCTAATTGAGTCTAATTTGTCCTAAATGAGTTTAGTAGGTCATGTTAGGTCCTAATTGGTCCATATTAGGTCCTAATTGGTCATATTTGAGTCTAGTTGGTCGTAATTGAGTCTAATAGGTCCTAATTGCTCCTAATTGGTCCTAATTGGTCCATATTAAGTCCTAATTGGTCCTAATTGAGTATAATTAGATCTAATAGGTCCTAATTGTTCCTAATTGGTCATAATGAAGTCTAGTTGACCTCTTAATTGAGTCTAGTTGGTCCATATTAGGTTCTAATTGAGTCTAGTTGGTCCATATTAGGTCCTAATTGGTCCTAATTGAGTATAATTAGATCTAATAGGTCATAATTGAATCTAATAGGTCCTAATTGGTCATAATTGTGTCTAGTTGGTCCTAATTGAGTATAGTTGGTCCATATTGGTCCTAATTGAGTCTAGTTGGTCATAATTGTGTCTGGTTGGTCCTAATTGGTCCTAATTGAGTCTAATTAGTGCTAATTGAGTTTAGCAGGTCATGTTAGGTCATAATTGGTCCATATTAGGTCCTAATTGAGTCTAATAGGTCCTAATTGGTCCTAATTGGTCCTAATTGGTCCATATTAGGTCCTAATTGGTCCTAATTGGGTATAATTAGATCTAATAGGTCATAACTAAATCTAATAGGCCCTAATTAGGTCCTAATTGTTCCTAATTGGTCATAATTGAGTCTGGTTGACCTCCTCATTGAGTCTAGTTGGTCCATATTAGGACCTAATTGGTCCTAATTGAGTTTAGTTGGTCCTAATTGAGTCTAGTTGGTCTATATTAAGTCCTAATTGGTCCTAATTGAGTATAATTAGATCTAATAGGTCATAATTGAATCTAATAGGTCCTAATTAGGTCCTAATTGGTCATAATTATGTCTAGTTGGTCCTAAATGAGTCTAGTTGGTCATAATTGTGTCTAGTTAGTCCTAATTGGTCCTAATTGAGTCTAATTAGTCCTAATTGACTTTAATAGGTCATCTTTGGTTGTAATTGGTCCATATTAGGTTCTAATTGGTCCTAATTGAGTCTAATTAGTCCTAATTGAGTTTAATAGGTCATCTTAGGTCCTAATTGGTCCATATTAAGCCCTAATTGGTCCTAATTGAGTCTAATTGGTCCTAATTGAATCTAATAGGTCCTAATTGGTCTTAATTGGTCCATATTAGGTCCTAATTGGTCCTAATTGAGTATAATTAGATCTAATAGGTCATAATTGAATCTAAAAGGTCCTAATTAGGTCCTAATTGTTCCTAATTGGTCATAATTGAGTATAGTTGACCTCCTAATTGAGTTTAGTTGGTCCATATTATGTCCTAATTGGTCTTAATTGAGTCTAGTTGGTCCTAATTGAGTCTAGTTGGTCCATATTAGGTCCAAATTGGTCTTAATTGAGTATAATTAGATCTAATAGGTCATAATTGAATCTAATAGGTCCTAATTAGGTCCTAATTGGTCATAATTGTGTCTAGTTGGTCCTAATTGAGTCTAGTTGGTCCATATTGGTCCTAATTGAGTCTAGTTGGTCATAATTGTGTCTAGTTGGTCCTAATTGAGTTTAGTAGGCCATATTAGGTCCTAATCGGTCCATATTAGGTCCTAATTGGTCCTAATTGAGTCTAATTAGTCCTAATTGAGTCTAATAGGTCCTAATTAGTCTTAATTGGTCCATATTAGGTCCTAATTGGTCCTAATTGAGTATAATTAGATATAATAGGTCATAATTGAATCTAAGAGGTCCTAATTGGTCATAATGGAGTCTAGTTGACCTCCTAATTCAGTCTAGTTGGTCCATATTAGGTCCTAATTGCTCCTAATTGAGTATAATTAGATCTAATAGCTCATAATTGAATATAATAGGTCCTAATTAGGTTATAATTGGTCATAATTGTGTCTAGTTGGTCCTAATTGAGTCTAGTTGGTCCATCTTGGTCCTAATTGAGTCTAGTTGGTCATAATTGTGTCTAGTTGGTCCTAATTGGTCCTAATTCAGTCTAATTAGCATAATTGAGTTTAGTAGGTCATGTTAGGTCATAATTGGTCCATATTAGGTCCTAATTGGTCCTAATTGAGTCTAATTGGTCCTAATTGGTCCTAATTGAGTATAATTAGATCTAAGAGGTCATAATTGAATCTAATAGGTCTAATTAGGTCCTAATTGTTCCCAATTGGTCATAATTGAGTCTAGTTGACCTCCTAATTGAGTCTAGTTATTCCATATTAGGTCCTAATTGTTCCTAATTGAGTCTAGTTGGTCCATATTAGGTCCTAATTGGTCCTAATTGAGTATAATTAGATCTAATAGGTCATAATTGACTCTAATAGGTCATAATTAGGTCCTAATTGGTCATAATTATGTCTAGTTGGTCCTAATTGAGTGTAGTTGGTCCATATTGGTCCTAATTGAGTCTAGTTGGTCATAATTGTGTCTAGTTGGTCCTAATTGGTCCTAATTGAGTCTAATTAGTCCTAATTGAGTTTAGTTGGTCGTGTTAGGTCCTAATTGGTCCATATCAGGTCCTAGTTGGTCCTAATTGAGTCTAATTGGTCCTAATTGAGTCTAATAGGTCCTAATTGGTCATAATTGGTCCATATTAGGTCCTAATTGGTCCTAATTGAGTATAATTAGATCTAATAGGTCATAATTGAATCTAATAGGTCCTAATTAGGTCCTAATTGTTCCTAATTGGTCATAATTGAGTCTAGTTAACCTCCTAATTGAGTCTAGTTGGTCCATATTAGGTCCTAATTGGTCCTAATTGAGTATAATTAGATCTAATAGGTCATAATTGAATCTAATAGGTCCCAATTAGGTCCTAATTGGTCATAATTGTGTCTAGTTGGTCCTAATTGAGTCTAGTTGGTCCATATTGGTCCTAATTGAGTCTAGTTGGTCATAATTATGTCTAGTTGGTCCTAGATTGTCCTAATTGAGTCTAATTTGTCCTAATTGAGTTTAGTAGGTCATGTTAGGTCCTAATTGGTCCATATTAGGTCCTAATTGGTCCTAATTGAGTCTAATTGGTCCTAATTGAGTCTAATAGGTCCTAATTGGTCCATATTAGGTCCTAATTGGTCCTAATTAAGTATAATTCAATCTAATAGGTCATAATTGAATCTAATAGGTCCTAATTATTCCTAATTGGTCATAATTGAGTCTAGTTGACCTCCTAATTGAGTCTAGTTGGTCCATATTAGGTCCTAATTGGTCCTAATTGAGTCTAGTTGGTCCATATTAGGTCCTAATTGGTCCTAATTGAGTATAATTAGATCTAATAGGTCATAATTGAATATAATAGGTCCTAATTAGGTCCTAATTGGTCATAATTGTGTCTAGTTGGTCCTAATTGGTCCTAATTGAGTCTAATTAGTCCTAATTGAGTTTAGTAGGTCATGTTAGGTCCTAATTGGTCCATATTAGGTCCTAATTGGTCCTAATTGAGTCTAATTGGTCCTTATTGAGTCTAGTAGGTCCTAATTGGTCCTAATTAGTCCATATTAGGTCCTAATTGGTCCTAATGGATTATAATTAGATCTAATAGGTCATAATTGAATCTAATAGGTCCTAATTGTTCCTAATTGGTCATAATTGAGTCTAGTTGACCTCCTAATTGAGTCTAGTTGGTCCGTATTAGGTCCTAACCAGTCCTAATTAAGTCTAATTAGTCCTAATTGAGTTTAATTAGTCCTAATTGAGTCTAATAGGTCATGGTAGATCCTAATTGGTCCATATTATGTCCTAATTGGTCCCAATTGAGTCTAATTGGTCCTAATTGAGTCTAATAGGTCATATTAGGTCCTAATTGGTCCTAATTGAGTCTAATTAGTCCTAATTGAGTTTAGTAGGTCATGTTAGGTCCTAATTAGTCCTAATTAAGTCTAATTGGTTCTAATTAGTCCTAATAGGTCCTAATTAGTCCTAATTAGGTTCTAATAGGTCCTAATTAGTCCTAATTAGGTTCTAATAGGTCCTAATTAGTCCTAATAGGTCCTAATAGGTCCTATTAGGTCCTAATTAGTCCTAATAGGTCCTATTAGGTACTATTTGGTTCTAATTAGTTCTAATTGGTCCTAATTGGGTACAATTGGTCCTAATTGAGTCTAATTAGGTACTAATTTATTATAATTGAGTCTAATTGGGTTTTAATAGTTCATAATTGGTTCTAATTGAGTCTAATTAGGTGCTAATTAGTTCTCATTGATTCTAATTGGGTCCTAATAGTCCTAAAATAGGTCCTAATAAGTCCTATTAGTCCAAATAGGTCTACAATTAGGTCTAGTTAAGTCTAATAGACCTGTACAATATCACATTTACATGAACATTAAGACAAGTCTTGACCATCAACTTAAAATATCTATCTAGAGACATCTTAGACATACCTTGATTCTGATGATGATATCTTTTTCATGATTCTTCACGTAGTCTTTGTTCAGTCTCTTCTGAATAATGTCATGTACTTTTGTTTAGCCTTCTCTTTTTATTTCCCATCACAACTTAGAAAATTATTCCGTGCCAAAATGTCTTCCTTCTCCTAAATGTCAATTACTTTACAGCTTTCGAATTTATGAAATGAAAAAAATATACATTTATTTATACCTAATTCTTATTAACCGGAAATGCCACCAAAAAGGCCAACATAGGTTTCTATTGAAAGTCAAACTTGACTTTCGATCGAAACTAGATGACTTTCGATCGAAAGTATCTTAGTAATGACTAAATTTTGCATTTTTGGGAAAAGTACTTTCGATAGAAAGTACTTTTGATCAAAATTCAATACTTTCGATTGAAAGTACTTTATATCGAAAGTGCCTAAAATGGGACATGGTTTCAAGTTTTCAAGAAATTCTGAGAATTTCATGGCTTCAGGCCTCAAGTGTGCTGATCAAATGGATGAATAAGAAGATGTCCTTTTTCATGAAACAAGTACTCGGAACTAGCTTTCTAACGATTATATATTTTACTATTTTTAACTTTATTATGTGTATGGTTTTTGACATTAAATGAATGTAGGTTTTTTATCAAATATAAACCTCTGAGTTTGACATTCAATGAAAAATAGTAAAACAAGGAAAAAAAAATTTGAAAAATAAGAGTTCCCTCCATATTCGAGTCTACTTTCTATTAAAAAAAAATAATTGAAATTCGATAAATACACAATAATTTATAAGCTTAGTCAAGGTAGGTCAAAATTTTGGTTTAGTCAACTTTAAACATTAATAAAATATGCAATAATAGTGATAATGTCATCAAACCAATTGCATGCCCTCCGTATGGATGTTACAAAACTAAATTTTAAAGAATCGCATCCATATCTATTTTACAAAAAAAGTTATGCTCTATGAAAATAGTGTTACTATTTGAAAATGACGTTTTCAGCACCGTACAAGTTTTCGTGGGAGAAAGAAAAATGTATTCAAATAAAGTCAAAAAAAAATAAAAATAAATATATTTAGAATCTAAACAGAAAATCCTAAAAGACTCTAATTTACTTCATCCTCCAATTTCGAGCGGTTCAACAGCAATATGCATCTGAATTTGAAAGTTTTTTCTCAAAATGTAGAGTTTAGTGTCCGTTCAAGCTAAAAAGTGTAACCCACTATTGTGGGTTCACCCTTCTTCAACTTCTTTCTCAAATCTGTCAAGGTTTTCAAGAGCTGCCATAAGATTCTTCTTTAGATTATTTTCTTCTTTTGAACCCATTGATCTCCTCAAGTGGTTAAAATTTTCTTCAGAAGACTAGATCTCTGATACCGATTGTTAGAAATGGGAACACTGAGGGGGGGGGGATGAATCAATGTTCACTATATCTTTATAATTTCTTAACTCTTGAATCTTAACTTGATTTCTTAAGTACTGATATGAACATCAATGTAAACAAGATAAAAAATCACAACACATAACACCAATATGGTTACAGGAAAACCCAAATAGGTAAAAACCCCAGTGTGAATTGACACCCACTAAGAACTGCACTAGTGTTTTATGATCCTTGTTAGAAGATCTGCAACCCTGTTAGGAGTTGTTCTTTACAATGCTTTTAGTATAGTGACCTAGTCAAAGGTCGTACCCTATTAGGATTCTTTTACAATAACCCTATTAGGGGTGTGGACACACTGTTCTAGAGCTCACTGCTCAAGTGGTGAAGGCTAGAACCATCTAATCTTAGATAGACACTATATCTGCTAGATGAACTGGTGTTGTGACACTGCTTGTCTGATTAGTTCCTTTCGTGTGCTGATGCTTTAGCCCCTTGTAAATCTCTAACTTATTCTATCTTCACTTCACATGTCTCTTCTCTACTTATCTTATCTCTATATCCACTTCCATGCTTTATTACAAAGGTGCATCTTATATTTATATGTGCTAACAAAATAATTAACTAGGTCGGCCTATAACCGATTACATACAATGCTTCCAAGTGAATTGGGTCAAGCATGTTTACAAACAAAGATGTTTACATGTCTAGAACCTAATTACAATAGGTGCATAGCCTTTACAAAATATTATTATAACCTCTAATCAAAATACTAACAATCGGCTGCATACTCTGTTATGTTCTGGCGTTCACTGTTTGTACCACTTCAACTGACTGTATCTTCATCATATTGTCTCATCTAATCATGCGCTCTTAGACTTAGCATGAATACACACTTACCAGCTTAACTTCAAGGGCGCATACCATAACTCAGTAATATGCACATGTGCTAATGCTCTAATCTTCTAGTGCTCTGCTAATGTCCAATCTTCTATACTTAGTCGTATTCTAACATTATAATAATGTGTTCTGACTCAAAAACTCTATATGACTTTGTTTCCATAATGAAAACACTATATCTAGTCATATACAATAGTATAGTCAGCTTGCGAATAGACCTGATATTGCACATTTAGTGGGTATAGTTGCAAGGTTTTCTGCAAACCCAAAGGAGACACATTTGTCTGTAGTTGGTATTAGAACATTATAGTTTCAAATTTTTAGGGTTTTTAAAATATTACATTTGGAATTAGATCCATTTGGGCCTGAACCCTTATAAGTTTATTCACTTTTTTGTAGATGTGGAAGTTTCTAAATTACAAGAGATCTGGATAGAGATGAAGGAAAGATCTACTAGTAACCATTGTCCTCTAATGGAAAAAAATATGATGTTTCTGAAAAAAATTATGGAAACTTTTTGTCAGTTGGTTTGTGGACATAACTCACCTTTAACTCTATTTTTATCCATTAAAAATAGTTGAAAGGCCAAGTTGAAAGAGAAATGGATGAAATATGCTAAGACATTGATTATGATAGAATCTATTTTGATAGAGGCAACATTTCCAAGAATAGTAGCAACTAACTATGTCAAAGAAGCATGGAAAAGTCTCCAAAAAATATACAAAGGGATTGATTAAGTTATATTGGTGAAGCTCTAATTACTTGATACATATTTTTAAAAACTCCAAATAAAGGATAGTGATTCCTTTTCATATTTTCATACAATACTATATGGGTTTTTGAACCAACTAAGGAAAAATGGAAAACTCATGGAGGAGAAAAAAATAGTGGAGAATAATTTTGGTGTATACCTTGGAGTTTAAGGACCATATAATTTTTCACTCAGACATATCTTCCTATCATTGTCAAAATCAACTAACTCTTCTTCTTCAATAGTCTTTTTTGAGTCTTCGTTATAGATTCTTTCTCAAATTTGAAACTTCTCATCAATTCTTACATTAATGCTCTCAACCATCTTTCTCAATCTCAATTCAAAACATATGTAAGAATTACTTTTGGTAGAGTAACCAAGAAAGATACCTTCATCACTTCTTGAATCAAACTTTCCTACGTCATCTTCTCTTTTGATAAAGAATTTTCTACCAAATATTATGAAATATTTCATAGTAGGATTATAGCGAAACAAAAATTCATAAAGTGTTTATCATTACCTTCCCTAATCTTAATCATATTCAATGTGTAAACTGCAATATTGACTACTTCCCTCCAATGCATGTGATACATTGTGTCCAATCATCATTTTTCTAGCAACATCTAGTATAGTTTTTTTCAGGTTCTTTCTGAAATTTCATTCTATTGTGGAATCCTTGGAGAAAAATTTTGCATGTATATCCCATGTTCTTCGTAGTATGAATTAAATACAATAGATGTAAACTCTCCTCCTCTATTTGATCTCAAACATTTTATCTTCACACATGATTAATTCTCTACTTTTCCTTAGTAGATCTTGAACTTGTCAAATACCTCTAAATTTTCTTTAAGAAAAGAAACCCACATCATTCTGGAATGATCATCAAAAAATAGTATGAAGTACCTTTCACCATAAGAGGATCTAGTCCTATTAGGACCACAAAGATCTATATGCACCAGATCTATCTTCTTGTTGGTAGTGAATTACTTTCTCTAAAAACTCCATTTTGTTTGTTTTCCTAATATATATTCTTTGCACATAGTGTTAAAGGGATTCACAATTTTTTGTAAATGCCTAACTGTGTTGATGTTATTTACCTTCACAATGTTATCAAAATTTGCATGAAAAAATATTACATGTCATAGCCAACATTCATCAACTTGAGCAACAAAACATCTTTCTTATGTGTTATTCAACTAAAATATATTACCTCTTTTCTTTCTTCCTAATGCAATCAAGTTTCCCTTTTGTCCTCTGATAGTTCATGATCTATTTATAAAATACAACTGATTACATTTATCCATAAGTTATCCAACACTTAACAAGTTATGATTAATCCCATCAACAAGAAACACATCATCAGTGTTAGTCTTTCCATCTAGATAAATAGACCCTACTCCAAAAATTAGTTTAGGAGCATTGTCACCAAATCTCACAATTCCACCATCATGCATTTTTAACTAAACAAACTTATCTTTATCACAAGTCATGTGATGTGAGAATCAACTATTAATGATCCATTTAGGTTTTCTTTCAACATGTGACACTAAGGCCTTTTCTTCATGAATAGGTTCATCATCCTTTATAGCGACAAAACTAATCTCATCTACTATTGGATCATGATCAGAAACACCTTCACTAGCATAATAGAATTCTTCATTATATAAATTTGGCCTAGTGAACTTGGGTTTTTATTTAGAGACTCTTGTAAGACATCTAGATGCAAAGTGACCAACTTTATTGCAAGAAAACATTTCAAAGGTAATTTTCCTTTGAATTTTCCCTTACCTCTCTTCTACTTTATTGTGATCAGAGAAAAAATTTTGTCCATCTTCCTATCTTTCTCCTCTATTTCCATAAGTTCATATCCAAAATCTCCAAGCTCGGGATATTTTGGATTCTACTAGAGCTCGCAAGGATTGATGAAGTCCTTTTATCATTGTGAATAGTTTCCTTGAATATAATTTTTGTCTAAGGTACTGAATCTTGTAATTCTATGGCCTCAAAGGTAGTTAAATTAGCTATAAACATCTCTCTATTGAATTTCAAAGTCAATGGAATGATCTCCTCAATCGCTTTTATGTTGGTCTTGTAAGAAGGTTTCAAAGATCGCATAATATTTACAATGATGTCTTCTTTAGTATAAGTGCCTCCTGAAATTTTGATCCCTATAACAACTTCTAAAATCCTCTGAACAAAATATGTGACATTTTTAGATTTTCCATTTTTATCTTCCAATTTTGTAACTTTCCTTCTTGGTGTACTTATCTCCTTCATTAAGTGTTTCTAGTCTTGCCCAAAATTCATGAATTGAATCAAGGTCCTTGATGTTTGTAAATTTTTCTTTAGATAGTGCAATTATGAAATCTTGCCTTGCAACCATATTAGAAGAAAATATCTTCTTTTCATCATCACTAGCATTAGAAAGATCACTCTCTACAACAATATTTTCCTTATTCAAGTTGTAATCATCCAATAATTAATTCCTATGCATAATGAATGTGTCCTCATCTTTCTCTTCCGAATGTCAATATTTTTAGCATCATATTTAGGACTATCCTTCATGTAGTAAGCCATCTTCATATCACCTCAAGTGGTCAAGCTTTCTCTCTGAGGACCAAGAGCTCAGATACCAATTGTTAGATACAAATGAAAGGGGCTAAAATCAGTTGTATGTCTTTATCATAAAATTTATCCTTTCACATCAAAACACTGAATGCAAATCTGAAACCTTAAAAGTAACATAGATCAGAAGGGTATGTGTAGGATCATGGTATGCCAAAAAGTGGCAATGTGAAAAAGAAGTCCTGATTTATAGACTCTTTGAAAAATAACTATAAATTTCAAACAATATAATATTTGTAAAATCTGAAATATAAATCACATTCTATGCTTCACCTAATAAAATAATAATAAACAATTCTTTCCATTTGATGAAGTTTAGACTAAGTTAAGGTGGTCAGGCACAAGAGTTTTTATATTCTAGGAAAATTTGTAGCAGAAAAATCATCATTAATTATTTACTTGTAAAAAAAATACAAAAAAATATACATCACATCTAGACATGAGTCTACTACTCTTATCTAGAATCTTATAAAAAAAATATTGTCATTTGATTTTTTTTAATGCGGTCAGACATACACCTACTTGTTATCTTTCTAGTCCTGATTGATAGACTTATTGAAAAATAGCTATACCTTTCAAACTTGATAACATTTTTGAAATCTAAAATATGTGTCACATTCTATGATTTTCCTACTATAAGAAAAATAAAAATAAAAATTCAATTTGATAAATTTTAGACTAAGTTAACGTGGTCAGACACGAGAGATTTTGTATTCTGGAAAAGTTGTAGAAGAAAAATCATAATTAATTATTTACTTGGAAAAAAATAATTAAAAAATGTGTCACATCTGGACATGAGTCTACTACTTAAATCTAGAATCTTGTAAAAAAAAATTATCATTTGATTGTGTTTAAGGTGGTCAAACATACACCTACTTCTTAATTTTTTCTGGAAATTTTTGTACTACTACATTGAAATTTGAAAATTTCAATATATAGAATAATTATTTTTCAAAAAAGGCATAGTATCTTAGAAACTAAATCCTATTTTCTACAAATTCTCTTCTTACATATTTTTTCTATAATATTTATAACTTGTTCAAATTTTTATGTCAACTTGCCTAAACCTAATTTTCTAAATTTTCATTGCCACTTAAGGACCTAGTTTTGCATACCATGATCCTGCACATACTCAGAACACCAAGAACTATCGTCGAGGAAACCCTGTTAAGGAAAAAAACCCCAGTGGGGATGAAACCCATAATATAATACACTAAAAATAAATTATCTTAGTTACAAGATCTTTCCCCATTAGGAGCAGATAAATACAACCAGTACAATGTCCATGTTAAAGGACACACTATTTCTTTATGTTATTTTATTAGGTTCATAAGTCACTAGTTCTATCCGGATGTTAGTGGTTCAATGATAGAGTTATACAATTTAAGATAATAGGTATTCAATTTTTTTTTCCAAAAGGTTTCTACTCTAGAAATCAATGTTGATAATATGCAAATATGATTTGAATTGTATCTAGGTTTTTGTTTTGTTTGTGGTGTTTCTATGTGATCCAAAAATTGTTTTTTGTGATTTGGAAATAATGTCTTCATGTATTTGGCCAGTTAAGATCATTTCTTGGTCTAGCCAAAAAATGTGTTGTGATGGCTTTTGACATGGACTATTGGTACATGACATGGGTTTTGATGTGACATGTTGATCTCTCCATGGTGTGTGGAGGTTTGGATATAGTTGGAAACTTATGTGTTTCTTCGGGTATTTTTTCAACATGTTTGAGTTGGCTATGGAAGTTGTTCCTATAACTATAGATCTAGCATCAAGCTATGTGTTGTGTATTCATGGTCCCTTTCTCTCCTATATTGGATCACGCTTCACATTTTTAGTCTAAATATTTCATTTAATGTCTATCCCTTATCCATATAAGTTTGAGTTATGTGTAACCTATGTATTTCATGTTTATCTCTTATCTGGTTGGGTCCATGTTAGGTATAATCTATGTTTTGGTCTTAATGCATTTTAAATGGGAACTTATTGTATTTTTCAATTGTCATGGTTGCCTTGCAACTTAACTGGAATAAGATTTTGGATTGGTTGATCTTGTTTTAAACTTCAATGATCTATCTTGTATATAATTATATTTTGTGTTTTGGAAAAAATTAAGAGAGTAAGAGAGTTAGTGAAGGATTAGTGGTCAAACCAATAAATATCTACCTGTATAATTTTAGAAGAGAAGAGTTCAATTTATGAGGCTAAATTTTTTGATAGTAGCAGATCTAAGAAAATATTAAAATAGTGTTCTATTGAGGTTGAAAGTGTTATACATATTAGCTTCATTATTAGGAGAATTTATCTATATTTATTGTTAAGAGTTGTATGTAACTTTTCCCTAGTATAGTGTGTCTTAGGTTCACAAGTTCTTTGCAGTATCTTACTACTTTGGTAGTGAGCCTTCATTTGCAAGTTATAAGTAGTGAGATCCTATCTATATTCAATTTTGTACTGCAATGAACCTTTGGTTGCAAGTCAGGAGTAGTGAGCTCCTACCATATTTTGTAATGATCTACTATATATCAATGAATTTTTTTGGGGGGAAAGTGTTGACCATTGTTTTCCCCATTTTGGGTTTTCTACATATAAAATAATACAACTCTTTTATTTCTATTTTAGTTCATTATTTATCAATATTTTATGTAGTAAATTGGTTACTTGAGTGATATTTTAATTTATATTGATGACTTGAGAAATTTATTAGTTCTATATCTAAAATGGTGATGCTTCACCTCTCTCTATTCCATCTATTACTTCCTAGAAATTGAAACAACCCTATTATTAAATTAGATCAAAGAGTTGTAATAAAAAAGGGTGGCTAGAGATTTGAACTTGGTTCGAAGCTCGACATTTTATGTGAGAAAATGGAAAAATATCTAAAGGAGTAGGAGAATTATTCATTTTAACATCTTTGTTTAAATAATAGATATATTGTGCAGAAAAATTAAATGAAGGTCCTCTTGATGATTTGCATGCATCTACAATGACAAATTATCACCTCAATGCACTATTCAAGCTGGATAAGACAATTCCTACCCTTGACAAGGAGTAATTGTTTTCCATTGGTCAATTTTTTGCATGCAAGGTATTTGCATTAATGAAGGTTAGGATGATGGGTCCTAGCTATGTGCTTGGTCAAAAGGACTTTTTAAATAAAAATACCTAAAGGGAAATTGTTTGGTTTGGTAAAAAGAAAGAATCATTTAAGGATCTTCCATGTGGAAATGAAAAGGCTTTGTTTCTTTTTTATTAATTGATTGTTTAAAATGATACTGTAATTAATAGCAAGTAAGTTAATGCCCATCTCAGTAGATAAATGAATTTGTCTCTCTCATCTATTGTACATAGAAGTGTAGTGCAAGGTACCATATAACATTCTAAAGCTTGTTGAAGGGTCAAAGAGGCTTGCTAAGTCATATTCTATGGTTGTGTACATGATTAGGGAATCTAATTAACATATTGTTGTTGTGTTAGTTGGTAGTATTGATATTGTATTATATGTTCAAGTATGGGTCAAAGTGGATCAAGCTGAAGATAATTGTTAATTTATTTAGTCTTAGATGGAATGAGTAGTATAGTTATGAGGTCAGTGATCCTTGTAATATGATTTGCTCTCTACTTCCACTAACTTTCATTTAGGAGAAAATAATTTTGACAAGAATTGTTGATTTTGAATTAACCTGAAGAAAACTCATTTGGAGTGTTTGTAAATTTAATTTAGAGAAGCTTAAGTCTTTCAGAGCTTCTCAAGACCTTATAATAATGTGATATTACAATAGAAAAGTAGGGGATATCTTTGTTTATAGAAATGTGTGGTGGAATCCAAGTGAAAGATTATTGAGAATGTGAAGTCCAATGACCATGGATGAGCATTCAGTTTCTCTAAATATTCATTTCTCCAATATCTCTTCATATTAAAATAGAGAAATAACTATATAAATATCAATGTCAATTGCATGTATTTTACATATTGAACTACTAGATAAAGTTATTGGGTTGATTGAAGAGCGGATGTAGCTATTTATGGCGAACCAATATAAATCAGATGTTTTATGTGTGTTGTATATAAATCTATAACTCTGTTTCAAATTCCTTTTTTAGTTGCCCTTTTATTTTCACATGTACTAATCCATGTATTATTATTATATTTATAATTTTTTTGAAATACATTAATAAAAACATTTGCATTAACATATTTTAATTGTATTAATGTTTATATAAATTAAAACACAAGAAACACATAATAAGAAAAAATGTTCTCACAAACATTTTAAATGTTTGATTTGACATTTGTACTCACTTTTAAAATTATAATAATTTAGTTTCAAAATATTTAATTTCTAAAATTTAATATATAGATATAAAGATTTAATTCATAATTAAAAAATCACTATGAATTTTTTTTTAAAAATCAACAATTACTTTATAAAATTTAGAAATATATTAAAAATAAATTTTAATATAAGACTTATGATTTTAATGATAGATAATCAAAGATGTAAATTGATATGTTTTTTCTTGGCCATAAAGAGTTAAAATATTGAAACACTTGTGATTTTCTACCATACCATTATTTCCAAATAGTTAAGTATTAGAGTTAGAACATAATTTGATGAAAAGTTAAAAATCATATAGGAATGTCTAAAATATTGTCTTATAAGTTGCATAACGATAGTGCATCCCTAAAATTAGCTCTAATTTATTAAAATAGAATTCTTATTAAATACATCAAAATAGCCACTGCATGCAACTGCTTAAATTTTGTAAAAGAAATTAAAATTTTAAAATAATAATTAAAATTAAATAATCTACTTTCAATTTATTATTTTGATAATTACATGATTTGAACTATAATTATATTTCTACAAATGAAATTGATATTTAAATACTTAAAATAAGTTCTTCTCCACTAAAAAATATGTTCATAAATTATAATACAGAATTCAAGCTTTACTTTTCACAAATAATTTTTTCAAATATTTAACTATATCTTTTCAACTCTTATTAATGGTAAACTAATATACTATAATCTCATATTTATAATTTCTAACATCATAAAATATTAAATATATTAAAATTTACATAATGATTATAATCTTCTCATTCTATTATAATATTAAAGTTATCCTACATAAATTTTTTAATTATTAAAATAAGTAAATAATTTTATTTTTTAATTTTGAAAAAAGTTTTTATTTTATGAAGGGGATTTTAAAAATATTTTAATACAATTATTTTTTTTTAAATTTGATAAATAAAAGGTAGTATAAAGTCTTATCATGGCTCATATATAACTTCTAATTGGTTGCAATTGAAATATTTAATCAAGAACTACTAGAAGACCTTTTTAATTTAACTCAAACGTAGCCAATGAGATGGATGATAAATACTTTTCTAAATTAGTAAATTTAAATATTTTGCATCTAAATTTATCAAATAGTGAAATATGATATTGTTAAAAATATTGAATAAGTTTGATTGGCTAAAATTGAAAAGTTTAATCACTAGTTAATACTTTTTACAAAATAAGAATTGGATGATGACCTGTCACTTTCTTCTATATATGTTTTTTTGATGAATAGTTGTATGTTTCCCGGAAGTGACTTCATGGGGTGACTCTCCTGCCAGCTTTTTGTAAATATTGTACTTTAATATTTTAATTAATAGACCTCTATTCATAAAAAAATAAAAATAAAAATTACATATAAGTGTACATTGAATATAAAGTATCTATTCTAATAGTAACGTCGGCCTGATTTCAATCAAAAGATGCATATAAATATACCTCACATATTACATTCTATAGAATATTACATCATTTCTACAAGAAGCACCAATTATCTTAGAAGGAATGGAGGTGAACAGTGCAGTCATGGAGAGGATTCTCTATTATTTGAGAAACGCCGATGAAAAATTTGGATGGAACGGGAAATTCAACTATATCTGGCGCATCAAGATTTCTCAGGGGTGCACAGATGTTCCATTTTCAGTATTACGAAGGGCATTTGAAATAAGATATTCCTCAATTACTGAAGAAGACAACCAGCCAGTGCATCTAAATACTTCAACTCATATAAGTAATAATGAACATAAATCTCCTTTGCAATTGGATACAATGGATGAGGATAATAATAGTCCCGATCTAGATCATGACGCAATGAAGGAGATTTTGAGAAGAGTTCCTCTGCCATCATTAATGAGGGCAAAGAGCATTTGCAAAGCCTGGAACACCACAATATCGTCAGCCAATTTCAATCTCACTAACAATACAGACCATTTTGTGATTCAACAAAGCTGCCATACAATAGCCTTCTTCTGTGCTTCTCTCAACCAGTGGTTTCCAATCCCTTTACCATGGAATAAAAACACATGGGACTGCCACATGTGCTATCATCCTTATCCCAATAGGCTTAACCTCCGGGCTGCAGCGGATGGTCTTTTTCTCTTTACCTATTCTAATTATAAGCCTATGATATTTAATCTTTTCACCAATCACCACAGATTCCTGCCTCGTCCAACGTATCTGATGGACCTAAGGGCCACCGAACTAATTGTCCATGCTAGTCACTTTGAAATTATCAGTATAGATTTGTTAAATAACGTTCAGCTTTACGATTCGAGTACAGATGAGTGGAAGGATATCCCTGTTGCACTTAAGAAACTCGGTCCTAATACACATTATTGGAAAAACACATTATACAATGGCATGGCCTACTTCACGAATAACTTTGGTCGTCATCTGGGGTGTTACGACATTGAACGCCGAGAGTTCTAGTTCAAGGAGATCAAAGGAGGGCTACCTCCACAAATAGATTATCGTGAACGTCAAATTAATTTAAACGCAAATCTTCCATCCTTAGTGGCGTGTAATGAGAAGCTGATTTTGGTGGGGAGGTTACACAAGGTGGCTGGGGAAGGTGGCAGAATATGGGGTGGTTTTCCTTTTATCGAGCATGCTTTGGTGGGAATATGGGAGTTGGATTCGAGAGCAGAGCATGGTGAGAGTTGGTCTCTCATTTCAGTTATTCCCCAAGATTTGTTGGAAGATACAATCAAGTCATCGCATGGAACAGATTTTATGGTTGCCGCTTCATCTGATAAAATTTGGCTCACCATTAAAGGAAGCATAAATCTGTTAACCTTTAATTTGGGGTCCATGGAATGGAGTGTATTGCCAGGGTGCGCGGACGATCTGGTTGATTGCGTTCCAAGAAGAGCGATCTGTGCACCCTTGAAAATTTCTTCATCTTTATGCTTGACTACAAATCCACTAGAACCTGGTGAATAAATAAGATCAGCTGTGAAATTAAATTTATACGTACTAGTTGGAAATGGTTCCAGTGCGTAATGCATCATGACTTGTTAACTTTTTGATCTTTTAGTTCAACTCTGTATATTGTGCTTCTACTTACTAATTTTTGTTATAGCTTCTTATTTATGCTCTGTTTTAAGCAGTCTTGAACACGGTGAATGATACAGATCAGTATTTTCTATTGCCATCTCTGCTGTACGCACAATTTTCAAAGTAGTTTCTATTTTTCTGAATTTTTTATATTTTCTCTACGCATAGCTTATTCTCTCTTCTTGCTGATCGTTCAATTTCTTTTCAAGCAATTGTTGTCTGTCTAATAGAGTCTGTTTTTAACAACAGTGATTGAGTCTGAGTTTTTCCAAGTGTAAGTGCTGTGCATTTTCGTCATAAATCCTTCAGAAAAAAGTTGGCATATAAAAAATGGTCCAGAAAGAATCCTTCAATGTTATTTACTAGCAATGGCATCTAGGTGTACAATAAGTAAGTCGTATTAATGCTGGAGGAATCAAAAATGTATTCATTTATTTGGTGGGAATATTATATCTAAAATTAACCAATTTGAATAGAAACATTGTATAATTGTATTGTAATTTGTTTATTTTTAAAGTAAATGTAAGTTTTTTTTTAAAATGTAGTGTAATCTATTGTATATACTATTTATCAATAAAAAATAGGTGACTTTTTTTAAAGAATCTTAAATAACATTGTGTTGCATCATTTAATCTATAACCACAATTTGATAATGACAAATGTTTTTTTTATTGTGACTAAATATTTAAAATAGTTCATAGATTGAATTTGTAAGAATAATACAAGTATTGTTTCCACAATCTTTAAATTTCCACATAATTATGAGAGCAAATACTATTAAACCTGTATGAAATGGAATCTTTTTATCAATACATGTATTCTATTTGTCAACATTTTATTTGTAATGGAATATATGGAAACGTTAGATAAAGAATTGTAGTTAATTTATTGTTTTTGAAAGAATAGTATATGATAATCTCATCAAACAAGACCAATTGAAGGGAGAGAAATAGAGAGAAACAAGGCCAATTGAGACCTTTGTTGAACCAACAACATCATTTTCTATTTAACAACCTATCGTTTTCCTCACACACTTCATTAACATATGCCAAAAAAAGAATGACTAATATTTTTCTTAATTGACCTTGCACACTTCTTGACGTGGTGTACCCATTGCACACATAAGTGTGATTGCTAGTTATAGAAGGATCATAATGTGTTCTATATTTAACACAAGTTTTCTAAGAAATGTTAATTATTCTTGATGCAGGAGCATCCTGGGTGTAAGAGCAATCTTGCATCACCCAAAAATATTTCTATTTTTGTATTCAATAATGGCTATTTTGTGCAGAGCTGCTATTTATGGAAAGTTACTATTTTTGGTAATTTTCGTATGTGCTCAGAATGATCTTATTTCTTTCTTGGAGGTTCATTTTGGTCATATAAGTCTGCCAGTAAAGTTTCATTGCCAAATCAAGTGTATATTGGAAGATATTGAAGATTTTCGGTTTTGGCAGCAGGGTATAGAAACTTTGAACTCAGTTTTGAAGGCTTTAGAGGCCCCGAAAGAGGTCAAAAATTTAAGTGGCGGGCGCTTGCGCGGGTCAAGCCTGTAGAGCGCTTCGTAGCGTTTCTGAAATGGGGTTATAATAGCCGATCGGGTCAACTGGTGATGACTTATGGTCTTCGGAAGTTGGGCCACCTGAAATGGCAAAAAATAATTTTCTTCAAAATTTATGTTCGGGTTTCAAAGGTTATCTTGAGCCGACTATGATGTAATAAAATGTAAAATAAAATAATGCTAAGCTTGGTCGGCCTTATTGGCTAAAATTCTAGAACCTTCCCAGGCGGTGGAAAATTTCCTATATAAGGAAGGCTGTATTATTGTCTTAGGCAGTTCGGAATAATTATGGATAGTAGATCTGGGTAATAGTTCGAGGCTTTGTCCTACAGAATATTGTAAGGGAATGCCCATGTGGCTTTGCATATTGTAATTCTGAAAGTTTGTAATTCCACATTTGTGGAGATAATAAGAAGCCAATTTTCTGTTCTTGCATATTGTTGTTGTTTCTCTATATCTGTAATGTGTTTGTGGTATTGAGGGGAGCACCCTTCATCTGGTGGTATCAGAGCAGAAGTTCTTGAGTGTGTAAACAGATCGCCGACTGTGAGGCAGTTTGCACTAGGACCGTGGCTAGGGTTTCAGTGTGCATCGCAAAAATGCCTCCACGAAGGGAACATGGCGGAAGAGCTGGTGTTGTAACACCTGAGGTTAGAGAGCTGCAGAGACAAGTGCGAGCATTACAAGAAGAGATTCGTAGAGGAATGAATCTTAATGTCAGAGACGAAAGCGAGGATGAAGCCGAAGAATAATATCAAGAAGGAGAAGCTGAAATTGTGAACCAGGAGGAAGAAAGACTTTTTCGGACGATTTCCAAGATTGGAAAAAGACCTAAGATTGAGGTTCCTACATTTTCTAAAAATCTTAACCCAGAGGAATTGATCGAATGGATCAATGAATGTGAGGAATATTTTGAGTACGAAGATGTTGAGGATCCTGATAGGGTCAAATTTGCGAAGGCCAGATTGAAAGGTCATGCGAAGATCTGGTGGCAAGAAATTCAATTAGAGCGAAATAGAAGAGGGAAAGATAAAATCACAAGATGGGATCGAATGGTGGATAAATTGAAGCAACAGTTCATTCCTGTTGATTATGAGCTTGACCTACTGAAGAAAATGCAGAGTTTGAAGCAAGCAGGAAGATCTCTTCAGGAGTATACAGAGGAGTTCTACTGACTTCTCATCAGAACAGGCCATGCAGAAGCTGATAAGGAGAAAGTTGCCCGATACCTTAATGGGTTAAGGCCAAGCATTCAGGAGGAGCTGAATCTGGTACGAATGAACAGTATTGAAGAGGCATACCAGTTTGCCCTAAAAGTAGAGGAAAAGCTGAACAAGAAGTTTGAGAGCAGACAAAATGGAAGAGGTCGAGGTGGACGATCTGGTGGACGGTCATATGGTGGCCGAAATGAAGATACGAAAAAGAAAGATGAGGCCAATAGCAGTCAGAATCAGCGAAGAAATAATTCCAATCGTTTCCAAGATCAGAATAATAGAGATCAGAGAGGAAGAGGAAGAGGACAAGGATCTGGAAGAGGTGGCTTCCGTGGAATATGTTTTCACTGTGGAGAAGAAGGTCATAGGGCATTTGAATGTCCTCAGCGCCAAGGAAGAACAGACAGGAGAAATGAAGGCCAGGCTAGAGTTGCACATGTAGATGAAGATGCCAGATCATCAAATTCTGAAGATGCTGAAAGAGGAGAAACGTTGATTAACAGAAGAGTCATGTTGAGTGGTGAGAATGAACCTGAGCAAAGAAGGAGCCTGTTTCGCACCAGGTGCAAGTGTGAAGGTAAATGTTGTGATGTGATTATTGATAGTGGAAGCACTGACAATTTGGTGTTAGAAGAGATGGTGACAAAGTTGAAGCTCAAGAGACAGAAACACCCACATCCATATTGGATTTCCTGGGTACAGGATGACCACAAGGTCATGGTCAATGAACAATGCCTGGTAAAGTTCAAGATTGGCAGATACCAAGATGAGGTATTGTGCGATATCATATCTATGGATGCATGTTATATGTTGTTGGGTAGACCATGGCAGTTTGACAGATGTGCTGTACACGATGGCCGTGCGAATACCTATTCCCTGACAAAGGATGGAGTGCGGCATAAGCTAAAGCCATTGAAGGAGACCAAAGAAAAGGTATGTGGTAATGCAAGGATAACTTTTGTTGATGGAAGAAATTTCCTAGATGGTATGAGGCATGAGCATGTATGTTTTGCTTTAATTCCAAAAGCTGGTAAAGAGGAAGTAGAAGATGTTCCTGTAGAAGTTGTAGATTTGTTGAATGAGTTTCAAGATATTGTATCCGATAACGTGCCTGATGGATTACCACCAGTCAGAAAGATCAGTCATCAGATGGACTTGATCCCAGGAGCGAGTTTGCCGAATAAGGCAGCACACAGAATGACACCTGCAGAAAGTGAGGAGTTCAACAGACAAGTACATGAACTGTTACAGAAAGGATTGATCCGTGAGAGTCTGAGTCCCTATGCTGTACCAACAGTATTAGCACCAAAGAAGAATGGAGAATGGAGGATGTGTACAGATTCCAGAGCAATAAACAAGATCACAATCAAGTACAGGTTTCCATTGCCACGAATGGATGATATTATGGACTGTTTGAGTGGAGCTGTGTATTTCTCAAAGATAGATCTGAAGAGTGGATATCATCAGATTCGGATCAGAGAAGGAGATGAATGGAAGACTGCCTTCAAGACAAAGGAAGGACTATATGAGTGGTTAGTCATGCCTTTTGGGCTAACCAATGCACCGAGCACTTTCATGCGGCTCATGAACGAGGTTCTGAAAGAATTTTTGGGTAAGTTTGTCATTGTTTACCTAGATGATATTTTGATCTTTAGTAAGACATTGGATGAGCATATGATGCATATTCGTATGGTATTTGAGAAGTTGAGAGAAGAGAAATTGTTGATTAATTTGAAGAAGTGCAGTTTTGTGAAGAAAGAGTTAGTGTATTTGGGATTTGTAGTTTCAGGAGAAGGTCTAAAAATGGACCCAGAGAAGGTACAGGCTATCCTTGAATGGCCTACTCCAAGGAGTGCTATTGAGGTAAGATCTTTTCATGGTCTAGCTAGCTTTTACAGAAAGTTTATCAGAAATTTTAGCAGTATTTGTGGACCCTTGACTGAAACAATGAGAGGGGATAGAAAAGAGTTTAGGTGGACTAATGGGGTAGAAAAGAGTTTTCAATTGTTGAAACAAAAAGTTACAGAACAACCTGTTTTAGCACTTCCAGATTTTAATAAGGTGTTTCAAGTAGATTGTGATGCTAGTGGTACTGCAATAGGAGCTGTTATGAGCCAAGAAGGTAAACCTGTTGCTTATTTCAGTGAGAAATTAAATGATGCCAAGAGAAAATATTCTGTTTATGATCAGGAATTTTATGCTATAGTTAAGGCATTAAAGAAGTGGAGACATTATCTTCTTCCTAAGGAGTTTGTTTTGTATACTGATCATCAAGCTTTGCAATATTTGAATAGTCAAGAAAAATTGAATCAAAGGCATTTGAAATGGGTTGAGTTTTTGCAGAGTTATACATTTGTTTTGAAACACAGGAGTGGAAAGTCTAATAGGGTTGCAGATGCTCTTAGCAGAAGGCAACTATTGCTGACAAAAATGCAGATTGAAGTGGTTGGGTTCAAGGAACTCAAGAATTTGTATCCAGAGGATCCTGATTTTGGTGAAGCTTGGAAAGCTTGTACAGAACCTGTTACTCTAGACAGGACAAAATGGTTGGATTTCATCATCCAGGATGATATGCTATTCAGAGGGAGTCAGTTGTGCATTCCATGAAGTTCTATGAGGGAGAATCTCATCAAGGAGAAGCATAGTGGAGGATTGGCTGGATATTTTGGTCGTGATAAAACCCTTGCTTTGGTTGGTGAGAATTATTATTGGCCACAATTGCAGCAAGATGTGAAGAAGTTTGTACAGAGTTGCAGAGTATGTCAGATGGCGAAAGGAGTAAAGCAGAATACAGGGTTGTATCAGCCATTACCTATACCAGAGAAGCCTTGCGAGGATATCAGTATGGACTTTGTTCTTAGTTTACCAAGGACACAGCGGGGACACGATTCAATTTTTGTGGTAGTTGACAGATTTTCAAAGATGGCACATTTTATTCCCTGCAAGAAGACTAATGATGCTGTTCATGTAGCAGAATTATTTTTCAGAGAGGTAGTGAGACTTCATGGTTTGCCAAAGACCATAGTTTCAGATCGAGACACTAAGTTTGTTGGATATTTCTGGCGTACATTGTGGAAGAAGTTGAAGACAAATTTAAAATTCAGTTCATCACATCATCCACAGACTGATGGACAGACAGAGGTGGTGAATAGGAGTTTGGGAAATTTGCTGAGATGTTTGGTTGGAGATAAGCCAACAGGATGGGATTTGATTTTACCACAGGCAGAATTTGCATACAATAATTCTGTCAACAGGAGCACTGATAAATCACCATTCCAGATTGTATATGGAAGTAGTCCAAGAAATGCATCTGAATTGAGGAAGATAGATAAAGGAGAAATAAGTAGTGCTGAAGCTGAGGATTTTGCAGAACACTTGAAGAACATCCATGGGGAGGTGAGGAAGCATATTACCAAGATGAACGCACAGTATAAGGCTAAGGCAGATGAGAAAAGGAGGTATAAAAAATTTCAAGTTGGTGATGAAGTCATGGTTCATTTGCGGAAGGAGCGGTTTCCAGTTGGTACATATAACAAGCTGAAAATGAAGAAGTTTGGACCATGCAGGATACTGAAGAAACATGATTCAGGAAACGCATATGAGGTAGAATTGCCTACTGAGCTAAATATTTCACCAGTGTTTAACATTTCAGATCTGACAGAGTATCATGAAGGAGGTGTTGAAGATGAGATCACAGCGGCACAGTGGAGTATTCCAGCAACTAGTTCAGACACTAAGGAGATTGAAGATATACTGGATAGTCGTGTTGGCAGAAGCACAAGGAACAGGATATATGAAGAATATATGGTCAAGTGGAAAGGATGACCTGTTGAAGATTCATCATGGCTGACAAAGGAGGAGGTTAGCCGTCTTGGTTTTCCTCTGCACACCTGAACCATGACAGGGTCACTTCTCAAATTACCTCGGGTGTCTGATGCAGGAGCATCCTGGGTGTAAGAGCAATCTTGCATCATCCAAAAATATTTCTATTTTTGTATTCAATAAGGGCTATTTTGTGTAGAGCTGCTATTTATGGAAAGTTACTATTTTAAGTAATTTTTGTATGTGCTCAGAATGATCTTATTTCTTTCTTGGAGGTTCATTTTGGTCATATAAGTCTGCCAGTAAAGTTTCATTGCCAGATCAAGTGTATATTGGAAGATATTGAAGATTTTCGGTTTTGGCAGCAGGGTATAGAAACTTTGAACTCCATTTTGAAGGCTTTCGAGGCCCCGAATGAGGTCAAAAATTTGGGTGACGGCCGCTTGCGCGGGTCAATCCTGTAGAGCGCTTCGTGGCGTTTCCGAAATGGGGTTATAATAGCCGATCGGGTCAACTGGTGATGACTTATGGTCTTCGAAAGTTGGGCCACCTGAAAATGGCTAAAAATAATTTTCTTCAAAATTTTTGTTCAGGTTTCAAAGGTTATCTTGAGCCGACTATGATGTAATAAAATGTAAAATAAAATAATGCTAAGCTTGGTCGGCCTTATTGGCTAAAATTTTGGAACCTTCCCAAGCGGTGGAAAATTGCCTATATAAGGAAGGCTGTATTATTGTCTTAGGCAGTTCAGAATAATTCTAGATAGTAGATCTGGGTAAAAGTTCGAGGCTTTGTCCTACAGAATATTGTAAGGGAATGCCCATGTGGCTTTGCATATTGTAATTCTGAAAGTTTGTAATTCCACATTTGTGGAGATAATAAGAAGCCAATTTTCTGTTCTTGCATATTGTTGTTGTTTCTTTATATCTGTAATGTGTTTGTGGTATTGAGAGGAGCACCCTTCATCAGGTGGTATCAGAGCAGGAGTTCTTGAGTGTGTAAACAGATCGCCAACTTTGAGGCAGTTTGCACCAGGACCGTGGCTAGGGTTTCAGTGCGCATCGCAAAAATGCCTCCATGAAGGGAACGTGGCAGAAGAGCTGGTGTTGTAACACCTGAGGTTAGAGAGCTGCAGAGACAAGTGCGAGCATTACAAGAAGAGATTCATAGAGGAATGAATCTTAATGTCAAAGATGAAAGCGAGGATGAAGCCGAAGAATAATATCAAGAAGGAGAAGTTGAAATTGTGAACCAGGAGGAAGAAAGACTTTTCCGGACGATTTTCAAGATTGGGAAAAGACCTAAGATTGAGGTTCCTACATTTTTTTGAAATCTTAACCCAGAGGAATTGATCGACTGGATCAATGAATGTGAGGAATATTTTGAGTACGAAGATGTTGAGGATCCTGATAGGGTCAAATTTGCAAAGGCCAGATTGAAAGGTCATGCGAAGATCTGGTGGCAAGAAATTCAATTAGAGCGAAATAGAAGAGGGAAAGATAAAATCACAAGATGGGATCGGATGGTGGATAAATTGAAGTGACAGTTCATTCCTGTTGATTATGAGCTTGACCTACTGAAGAAAATGTAGAGTTTGAAGCAAGCAGGAAGATCTGTCCAGGAGTATACAGAGGAGTTCTACCGACTTCTCATCAGAACAGGCCATGCAGAAGCTGATAAGGAGAAAGTTGCCCGATACCTTAATGGGTTAAGGCCAAGCATTCAGGAGGAGCTGAATCTGGTTCGAATGAACAGTATTGAAGAGGCATACCAGTTTGCCCTAAAAGTAGAGGAAAAGCTGAACAAGAAGTTTGAGAGCAGACAAAACGGAAGAGGTCGAGGTGGACGATCTGGTGGACGGTCATATGGTGGCCGAAATGAAGATATGAAAAAGAAGGATGAGGCCAGTAGCACTCAGAATCAGCGATGAAATAATTTCAATCGTTTCCAAGATCAGAATAATAGAGATCAGAGAGGAAGAGGAAGAGGACAAGGATCTGGAAGAGGTGGCTTCCGTGGAACATGTTTTCACTGTGGAGAAGAAGGTCATAGGGTATTTGAATGTCCTCAGCGCCAAGGAAGAACAGACAGGAGAAATGAAGGCCAGGCCAGAGTTGTACATGTAGATGAAGATGCCAGATCATCAAATTTTGAAGATGCTGAAAGAGGAGAAACGTTGATTAACAGAAGAGTCCTGTTGAGTGGTGAGAATGAACCTGAGTAAAGGAGCCTATTTCACACCAGGTGCAAGTGTGAAGGTAAATGTTGTGATGTGATTATTGATAGTGGAAGCACTGACAATTTGGTGTTAGAAGAGATGGTGACAAAGTTGAAGCTCAAGAGACAGAAACACCCACATCCATATCGGATTGCCTGGGTACAGGATGACCACAGGGTCATGGTCAATGAACAATGCCTGGTGAAGTTCAAGATTGGCGGATACCAAGATGAGGTATTGTGCGATATCATATCTATGGATGCATGTCATATGTTGTTGGGTAGACCATGATAGTTTGACAGATGTGCTATACACGATGGCCGTGCGAATACCTATTCCCTGACAAAGGATGGAGTGCGGCATAAGCTAAAGCCATTGAAGGAGACCAAAGATAAGGTATGTGGTAATGCAAGGATAACTTTTGTTGATGGAAGAAATTTCCTAGATGGTATGAGGCATGAGCATGTATATTTTTCTTTAATTCCAAAAGCTGGTAAAGAGGAAGTAGAAGATGTTCCTGTAGAAGTTGTAGATTTGTTGAATGAGTTTCAGAATATTGTATCCGATAACGTGCTTGATGGATTACCACCAGTCAGAAAGATCAGTCATCAGATGGACTTGATCCCAAGAGCGAGTTTGCCGAATAAGGCAGCACACAGAATGACACCTGCAGAAAGTGAGGAGTTGAACAGACAAGTACATGAACTGTTACAAAAAAGATTGATCCGTGAGAGTCTGAGTCCCTGTGCTGTACCAGCGGTATTAGCACCAAAGAAGAATGGAGAATGGAGGATGTGTACAAATTCCAGAGCAATAAACAAGATCACAATCAATTACAGGTTTCCATTGCCACGAATGGATGATATTATGGACTGTTTGAGTGGAGCTGTGTATTTCTCAAAGATAGATCTGAAGAGTGGATATCATCAAATTCGGATCAGAGAAGGAGATGAATGGAAGACTGCCTTCAAGACAAAGGAAGGACTATATGAGTGGTTAGTCATGCCTTTTGGGCTAACCAATGCACCGAGCACTTTCATGCGGCTCATGAACGAGGTTCTGAAAGAATTTCTGGGTAAGTTTGTCATTGTTTACCTAGATGATATTTTGATCTTTAGTAAGACATTGGATGAGCATATGATGCATATTCGTATGGTATTTGAGAAGTTGAGAGAAGAGAAATTGTTGATTAATTTGAAGAAGTGCAGTTTTGTGAAGAAAGAGTTAATGTATTTGGGATTTGTAGTTTCAGAAGAAGGTCTAAAAATGGACCCAGAGAAGGTACAGGCTATCCTTGAATGGCCTACTCCAAGGAGTGCTACTGAGGTAAGATCTTTTCATGGTCTAGCTAGCTTTTACAAAAAGTTTATCAGAAATTTTAGCAGTATTTGTGGACCCTTGACTGAAACAATGAGAGGGGATAGAAAAGAGTTTAAGTGGACTAATGGGGCAGAAAAGAGTTTTCAATTGTTGAAACAAAAAGTTACAGAACAACCTGTTTTAGCACTTCCAGATTTTAATAAGGTGTTTCAAGTGGATTGTGATGCTAGTGGTACTGCAATAGGAGCTGTTATGAGCCAAGAAGGTAAATCTGTTGCTTATTTCAGTGAGAAATTAAATGATGCCAAGAGAAAATATTCTGTTTATGATCAGGAATTTTATGCTATAGTTCAGGCATTAAAGAAGTGGAGACATTATCTGCTTCCTAAAGAGTTTGGTTTCTATACTGATCATCAAGCTTTGCAATATTTGAATAGTCAAGGAAAATTGAATCAAAGGCATTTGAAATGGGTTGAGTTTTTGCAGAGTTATACATTTGTTTTGAAACACAGGAGTGGAAAGTCTAATAGGGTTGCAGATGCTCTTAGCAGAAGGCAACTATTGCTGACAAAAATGCAGATTGAAGTGATTGGGTTCAAGGAACTCAAGAATTTGTATCCAGAGGATCCTGATTTTGGTGAAGCTTGGAAAGCTTGTACAGAACCTGTTACTCTAGACAGGACAAAATGGTTGGATTTCATCATCCAGGATGATATGCTATTCAGAGGGAGTCGGTTGTGCATTCCACGAAGTTCTATGAGGGAGAATCTCATCAAGGAGAAGCATAGTGGAGGATTGGCTGGACATTTTGGTCGTGATAAAACCCTTGCTTTGGTTGGTGAGAATTATTATTGGCCACAATTGTAGCAAGATGTGAAGAAGTTTGTACAGAGTTGCAGAGTATGTCAGATGGCGAAAGGAGTGAAGCAGAATACAGGGTTGTATCAGCCATTACCTATACCAGAGAAGCCTTGGGAGGATATCAGTATGGACTTTGTTCTTGGTTTACCAAGGACACAGCGGGGACACGATTCAATTTTTGTGGTAGTTGACAGATTTTCAAAGATGGCACATTTTATTCCCTGCAAGAAGACTAATGATGTTGTTCATGTAGCAGAATTCTTTTTCAGAGAGGTAGTGAGACTTCATGGTTTGCCAAAGACCATAGTTTCAGATCGGGACACTAAGTTTGTTGGATATTTCTGGCGTACATTGTGGAAGAAGTTGAAGACAGATTTGAAATTCAGTTCATCACATCATCCACAGACTGATGGATAGACAGAGGTGGTGAATAGGAGTTTGGGAAATTTGCTGAGATGTTTGGTTGGAGATAAGCCAACAGGATGGGATTTGATTTTACCACAGGCAGAATTTGCATACAATAATTCTGTCAACAGGAGCACTGATAAATCACCATTCCAGATTGTATATGGAAGTAGTCCAAGAAATGCATCTGAATTGAGGAAGATAGATAAAGGAGAAATAAGTAGTGCTGAAGCTGAGGATTTTGCAGAACACTTGAAGAACATCCATGGGGAGGTGAGGAAGCATATTACCAAGATGAACGCACAGTATAAGGCTAAGGCAGATGAGAAAAGGAGGTATAAGGAATTTCAAGTTGGTGATGAAGTCATGGTTCATTTGCGGAAGGAGCGGTTTCCAGTTGGTACATATAACAAGCTGAAAATGAAGAAGTTTGGACCATGCAGGATACTGAAGAAACATGATTCAGGAAATGCATATGAGGTAGAATTGCCTACTGAGCTAAATATTTCACCAGTGTTTAACATTTCAGATCTGACAGAGTATCATGAAGGAGGTGTTGAAGATGAGATCACAGCGGCACAGTGGAGTATTCCAGCAACTAGTTCAGACACTAAGGAGATTGAAGATATACTGAATAGTTGTGTTGGCAGAAGCATAAGGAACAGGATATATGAAGAATATCTGGTCAAGTGGAAAGGACGACCTGTTGAAGATTCATCATGGCTGACAAAGGAGGAGGTTAGCCGTCTTGGTTTTCCTCTGCACACCTGAGTCGTGACAGGGTCACTTCTCAAATTACTCCGGGTGTCTAATGCAGGAGCATCCTAGGTGTAAGAGCAATCTTGCATCACCCAAAAATATTTCTATTTTTGTATTCAATAAGGGCTATTTTGTGCAGAGCTGCTATTTATGGAAAGTTACTATTTTTGGTAATTTTTGTATGTGCTCAGAATGATCTTATTTCTTTCTTGGAGGTTCATTTTGGTCATATAAGTCTGCCAGTAAAGTTTCATTGCTAGATCAAGTGTATATTGGAAGATATTGAAGATTTTCGGTTTTGGCAGCAGGGTATAGAAACTTTGAACTCAGTTTTGAAGGCTTTAGAGGCCCCGGATGAGGTCAAAAATTTGGGTGACGGGCGCTTGCACGGGTCAAGCCTGTAGAGCGCTTTGTGGCATTTCTGAAATGGGGTTATAATAGCTGATCGGGTCAACTGGTGATGACTTATGGTCTTCGGAAGTTGGGCCACCTGAAATGGCGAAAAATAATTTTCTTCAAAATTTCTGTTCAGGTTTCAAAGGTTATCTTGAGCCGACTATGATGTAATAAAATGTAAAATAAAATAATGCTAAGCTTGGTCGGCCTTATTGGCTAAAATTCTGGAACCTTCCCAGGCGGTGGAAAATTGCCTATATAAGGAAGGCTGTATTATTGTCTTAGGCAGTTCGGAATAATTCTGGATAGTAGATCTGGGTAATAGTTCGAGGCTTTGTCCTACAGAATATTGTAAGGGAATGCCCATGTGGCTTTGCATATTGTAATTCTGAAAGTTTGTAATTCCACATTTGTGGAGATAATAAGAAGCCAATTTTCTGTTCTTGCATATTGTTGTTGTTTCTCTATATCTGTAATGTGTTTGTGGTATTGAGGGGAGCACCCTTCATCAATTCTTTTCAAGCTAATGATCTATAAACAAATCTAGAATTATTTTCTATCATAATCCAACTAAATTTAATATAGAATTCTATCAATGTAAGATAAACTACTTATGTTTATGAAGATGTAACATTGTAAAGAAAATAATATAGTTTATATGATTGGTCTATTTATGAAATAGATCTTTTATCTACTCAAAGTTATATTCATAAGAACAATGGTTAAAATCAAATCATTTGACATTGTTTATAATTTGTTCTTTACATATAATAAGTCTACATTTTGAAAATTTATTGAATTTTTTTTCTTTATTTTATCTAATTCATTTATTAATCATTACTTTTTCAAGTCTTCTTTAGTAAATATTATCTTCATTCTCTATTTTATTTTTAAAGAGCATACTTTTAAAAGTTCTTAGTTGTATAGTATATTTTCAAGTTGATTACAATTTATCTATAAATAGAAATAAAGATTATTAATCTTATTTGTGTATGAAGTTTATGGGAATTGTAGGTTTGTTCTAACTTTATAAAACATAAATTATTTCAATGTTTTAATGAATATACAATAATTAAAATTACTTATTGAAAAATTATAAATTTAGTAGTAATACATGTATGTAGTGCATCTAATTTTGATCCCATAATTCTAATTAAATTAAAATAATATTTTGTCCAACTACGAATTACATTTTGTCCTACAATATTATGAAATTTTGCATAATATTGATTCAACAAGCTATAACTCAACCCAAATGTTATTCTTATGTTTAATTCATTTAACATTATGTGAAATCGTTCTCTAGGCAAAACTACTTTTTGACGTCATTATCCTTGTTGGTAAGAGCTCTGGCTAATATTGAACAATAGAATCAAATCAGTTTATAAAAGAAAGGGTGCCAAAAACAAATAAACCTGCCATTACATAATTTATGACTAAAAACAAACAGTTTAATCGACTTGTTTCCAAAAAGACGGGGGCTCCCTATCTATACAACTTACAAATTACAAATTCATCATTCATGATTGTTCGTTCTCAACTTAAACAAAGAAGCGTAAAAACATATACTAATCATGGGATCAAAATTAGATGCACTTACCTCAAACCTAGTCACTACTACTTATTTGAATGACAAGAATAAAATATATTAATTCCTTTAAAAAATATTATTAAATTGAAACCTTTAACAAATATAAAAATGAAAATCTTTGACAATTTAAACTATGCCCAAATAATCTCATGATAATATATCCCTTCTACTATTTAAAAAAAAACTCCAAAATCTCTACATACATGTATTACAAAAACATTACAAAGATACTTACCTAATAGCAAAATATTTGAAAAAGAAAAAGAATATTTACATTCATATGCCTATATTGTAAAGTAATAATAATTAAACATTGTTTCAAATAAAATTTTATTGAAATGATTTATACACTAACACCCACTCTACTCTATCATAGCAATTATAAACTGTTATGACCAAGATAGGTTGATAGATCGCATGGTTGTGTGGTTGTCCACCTATCACACTTTTGAATGTTTTTTTATAAATGATTGGTAACTGCATTCAATTATTATAAAATACAGCAAGCAATCTTCCACAACCAGTCAAAGAAAACCATTGAAAAAATCATGACAAATTATTTTATATTCACCAATTTAGAGAATCCTTAATATTAATAACAATAAGATTTGTACTTATATTCTAACCTTAATATAATAGAGAATCTATGTTTTCTATACAGTTAAAAAGATTTACAAATCTGAAAGAACAATTAAATAAAAAACTTTTAACAATTTGACCATTGATTGTTGTTCTACTAATATTGTGCGTTTTATTTTTCTACTAATCAAAAGTAGATAAATTTATGAAAGAAATTCATTTCAATCCTTTTATAGTTATACATTTCAACTTGATATAACAAAGTAGTTTGATTCAAATTAAAAAGAAATGAAAAAACAAAAGTAGAAATAGGAAATAGAGAGCAAAGAGAAAAGGGCCAAGATGGAACATAAGAAAAAGAGGATTTACCTCTAATAGAATTTGAATATTAAAACTAACGATCCATAAAATAAAATGCCAAAAAGTAGTGATTAAAAAAGCTAATGAATCAAGTGCGTGATTAAACCTAATCATAAGATATTGAACATTCACAAACAACCGCGAGCTGACAACAACGTTGGTTTGGGGCAGTTATTTGGCAAAGAGCCAACATAGAAGAGAGGAATAGCAAAAAAAGTGCAATTCAAGATAATTTACAGAAGGGAGGAAATGACACATGTCTATGATGGAAGGAGTTGCATGTCTACCAAGCACGTGATTTATGCCATATGGACTCCAGCGCTCATTACATTTGTTTGGAATTACCAAAAGCCTTTACAGCAAATGTATTGGCATATATCTCATGAGACTGCATTTTTGTTAGACAATTTGCATTTTTGGCCTATGCTTCCACACTCTCTGTGCACGATGAATAGAGATAGCAATATCACATCAAATCACAACAAGGAAATAGAAAAGTTCACAAAAGGAAATTTGATTACATAATACATATTCTAGCACAGTTGTTTCTATTTTGGTCTAGGTTTTGGACTGATTTGATCAAGTTACCCCTTTCTTGGCAGGGCAATGCAGATTGCAGAGGCTCTAAGAGCACAGATAGAAGTGTAGAAAACATACATCTCAACCTTCATAATTGAGGCATCTAGATGACCTAATTTGCCCCTTGCAATTAGTGCAGGTTCAAAGGTACCTCCAATTGAAAATTGAAGCACAGGGAAAGTACTTGTAGACTATATTAGAGAAAGCACAATTGTCATCAGAGACATCAGCATCTCCAGGGCTCAAAGCTACATGCGTAGAGCTAGCAGAGTTAGCCTCAAAGGTTCCTTCTCACAGCTTGAGAACCCATTTCAGTGCACTCAATGGGCCTCCATTATTGACCTTGAATGGAGATCTTGAATGCCCACAATTGCATAATTCACACACCACTATAGATTCTTCTTCCTAAAATCACTTTATAGGCCACGGTATGGAATAGAGTGGAATTGAATCAAATAGTTCAAATGAGAAGAGAAGGCCTAGACACTACTTCTATGAGGGAAATATACAGGATTGGGATGAAGAAAATTTTCCTACCAAGACCCACAGCAGCAGCAGCAGAGATAGAGAGTGTTGAGGCCGAGGATAGGGCAGATGGATATCCCTCCTAGGACTATGGGGTTAGATGTAGGTGCTGGCAGCAATGGGACCTAGTAGAGGTCCACTAGACAGAGGATAGGGGACTCATCATAGCAGACACCTCCTGATAAGGACGCACAAGATGAGGATATTGATATGTCTGATCAGGCCACACAGGGACCACCACAACTAGCACATGTACAGGAGGCTCTCAAGAAGAGCTGAGAGAGAGTCCAGCAGGTATAGTGGGAGAGGGATGACTATCACACATAGGTCATCATCCAAGAGACACGAGTGGCTGATAGGGATCGAGAGATCAGAGAGCTCTGAGAGGAGCTGGTGAGGTCACGGCTATAGATGAGATATGAGTCCACTTAGGCAGCCTATTACTATGCGGCATATGTTGGCATTGTTCCAGATCTATTAGAGCAGGTGCCTCCATTTTCTGAGTATGCCAAAGCACCACAGGGACCTCTACCGCAGGCACCACCACAGAGACCGATGCCTCTTCCATAGAGACCGATGCCTCCTCCTTAGGGACCACCACCACAAGCTCCTCCACCTCCACCACCTCCGGCAAGTGGTAGTGGGCAGAGTTAGATTTAGCTTGATACACATTGCAGCCCATTTTTGATATTGTGCTCGAGTAGCACCATTTTGTACATTGACATTGATTCGATCGAGATATATATATGAGGTCACCTCTTTGATATCATTATACTTGTTTATATATTGCTTTAATGTTGATGTT
Organism: Chamaecyparis obtusa; assembly: GCA_027943335.1. Taxonomy (NCBI): domain Eukaryota; kingdom Viridiplantae; phylum Streptophyta; class Pinopsida; order Cupressales; family Cupressaceae; genus Chamaecyparis; species Chamaecyparis obtusa. The sequence goes on from BSBK01006564.1 coordinate 124,776, forward strand.
CATGTTTTATGAGATTATTCCTAGATGATTTAGATGTATGGATTAGATATGTATGAGATGCACATGCTTTCTTTTATGATATGAATATGTACATATTTTATTTTATGATGGTATATGAATATGCAATGTGAAATGCAATGATAAATGGTAGATGGATATGTAGATGTAGAATATATGCATATAATGAATGAAATGTGAAATGCAAAATGTAGTGTATGATTTGATTTATGCTTATTATGGATGCAATGTAATGAAAATGCAATGGAAACGGTACTAATCATCTCATGCAGGATGTAGCAATATATGACAGGTACTAACCAAAAAAAAAGTTTTGAAGATCGAGAGCAAGGACCAAACACTTGTGCAGCCAAGACGACCCCAGAACAAAAGATGAGAACCTTTGATGAATAGATCTAGAAGAAGAAAATCAAGAGAGTACCAAAACACTATCTCAATACAAGCCTAGGATGAAAATGCAAGCCTAGAACTAGACGCAACCCTAAGACTTGGTTGTTGGAATCATCGTATTATCATCATAGATTTTTTAGGTACGGGATGATCGGAAGATTCCATACAATCTTCACTGACATTGCAATCATGAGAATATGAATATGACATAAGCCTTAGAGTTGTCATAATGAGGTGTAAGCATTAAGGCACAAGAAGCCAAAATGACCTCAACACCTATTCCTTTTGATTTAGCAAGTTAACATAAGCATCAAAGCATAATTGCTAGAATGACCAGAATGTTTCTTGTGGACAAACATACCAGACACATGAGAGTTCCTTCTTTTGCCAAAGAATGCTCGTAGTGACCCTTACATTCACTTAGTAGGACAAGCATTTACAATTTCACCTGTACCAGAAAGAAGTCACCCAAACAAACAAGGAGAAGAACCAACCTCACCAAAGCGTCCATATAAAAGGAGTCAAGGTACACATGGCCATCCAACACTAGATGAAGGCTCTCATAGTGGACACCCCTCTTATATATAGATTCTTTGGATCATTGGAACTAAACCAATAAACATAAAGCAAAGAAAAGATCATGCCCCCAGTCTTTGCGTTTCACAGTCAAAAAAGATGTCTTAGATTCGCTCGAGGGGAAATGATAAAGAAACAAAACAAGCACTCAAAGGAAAAGCTCATCATGCCTTAGAGAATTACAAATCCAGTTTCAGTTGAAGTTTGTGTTCAAGCGGATTGATGTCAAATCAAAAATGTACAACATTTTAAGTCTCAAGAGGACAGTGACAGTAGGCAAACACAGTGAGAACCACTGGTGACCGTCGTGAGAGATGAAGTCTCAAGGAGATATTGGAGCGCTAACCAAGTATCAATAGGTGGATGTAGTGAGAACCACTATTGACCGATACGAGGAGGATTCTCAAAAGAGAGAATCAAGCACGAATGAAACATCAGCAGGCAGATGCAGTGAGAACCACTGGTGACTGATGTAAGGAAGAGATCCTGAAAGAGAGGGGTACAAATGAGAGCTAGGTATCAGTATGTAGGCATAGTGATAACCACTAGCGACTGATACATGAGAGATCCTCAAGGAGAGAAATCTCAAAATTAGCTAGGCATCAATAGGTAGATGCACTTAGAACCACTGGTGACTAATGCACAAATAAAACTTCTGAAAAGCGATAGGACAATGCCTCCCCTAGACCAAGAAGATGCCCCCAAGTGTGACCAATTCCAATCCATTAAGAGTCGAGCGTAATCTCAAAGACAATTGAAAGCAAGTGCATGAGCTAGAAAACTAAAGCAGGAAATGAACTAAAGTAGGAAACAAACGAAAGTAGGAAAGCGGGAAAGTAAACTAAAGCAGGAAAGCAAGAGCCAAGCGATGATGCAATAAGTATAGCATTGGGAAACAAGAGGCGCCTCTTTACCAAGTTTTCACCATCTTGGCAGAGATTCTATTTTTGCTACCATGACACCTATTTGCAAGGTTTTCATCAATGGCACATTTTTTTATTTTTCAATTTTTTTGTTCTTTTCTCTTTTTTTTATTTTTTTGTATTTTTTGAATATTTCATGTTTTTGTATTTTTGATCTTTTGATTTTTTATATTTTTTCAAATTTTCTAATTTTTTTGAGTATTATCAAGGCACATGTTTACCAAGTTTTCACCAGGATAATAGATACATGCGCCTATTTACCAGGTTTTCACTAAGATGATCATTTTTTTAGGACATTTTGCAATTTTTAGGATTTTTGACAATATACCATTTTTTGGATTTTTTCAGGATCAATAAGTATGTACATGACCACACAAGAAATGTCTCAGCTATAGAATCTTTTCAAGTGGAGAGCGTTGATAGGCTCTTTGAGTTGCTCTCCTTCAGTAGTAGATAGTTGGTATGCACCAAACCCAAATGATACAGTGATAACATATGAACCAAGCCAGTTTGGTTCAAATTTCCCTTTCTGGACCCATCGTTGCTGATTCTTGGGGTTCTCTCTCAGGATGAGATCACCCACTTGGAATTCCCTTGGTCTGACTTTCTTATTGTAGCTCTTAGACATCCTTTTATGTTATTCTCTTAGATGATCGAATGCCACTTGCCGATGTTCATCCAGTAACTCAAGCTCTTGTAGCTGAGATATTCTAATGTCTTCATCAATAATGAGACCCCTTAGAGAGACTCGTAATGTAGGAATCTTAAACTCAATAGACAATACTGCATCTGCTCCATAAACCAAGGCAAAGGGTGTGGCCCCTGTTGGTGTTCGAATACTTATTCTATAGGCTGATAAAGCCAAATTAATCTAGAGGTGCCAATCTCTACCAGATTTATGAATTATTATGTGCAATATTTTGAGAATTGTCTTATTAGAAGCTTCTTCTTGTCCATTACCCTGGGGATAATAAATAAACGACCAATGCTAAATGATCTTGAATTTGGTGCATAACTCTTTCAGGTCCTTGTTCTTGAATTGTCCCTCATTGTTAGTGATAATGGATGAGGATACACCATATCTACAGATGATATAGTTTAGTATAAACATAGCCACAGACTTGCCATTAGCTATAGTCAGAGGGACTGCCTCAACCCACTTAGTAAAATATTCTATAGCTGTGATGATAAACTTATGTCCTCTTGAAGAATAAGGATGTATCTGACCCACCAAATCAAAGGCCCATTGCTAAAATGGCCAAAAACTGATGAAAGGAATAATCTCTTTAGTAGGAGCATGGATCAAATTTGCATGAAATTGGCACTATTTACAAGCCTTGGCATATTGAACAGCTTCTTTCTCCATATCTAGCCAGTAGTAACCAGCTCTAATAAGTTTACGAGCTAACGTCAGACCACAAATGAGACCCATAGATACCTTCATGTACCCTAGCTAACGCACGTTTGGACTCATCGGGTTCTAGACACCTAAGGAGGGTACCGTCTAGACCCCATCTATAGAAGTCATTTTCTCTGATGACATACCGTGAAGCATTATGAATTAGGTGATGCTTTTCATTCTGAGTATAGGTGTTAGGAATGATTTGGTCATGGAGGTAAGAATAGATATGGTGGTAGTGGGATGAATCATGTCCAATGATTGAACAGATCATCCTATATTTAGGAATGTCATAGGCTGGGTAGCGTAATGTCTCCACCAAGATTTCATGTCTGAAGTTGTTTTCTAGCATCTGTAACATTGAGGCAAGAGTGGCCATAGCATCGGCTACTTTATTGTCTACCCTTGGAATTTGCTGGAAAGAAATGTGTGCAAAATATTGTTTGAGATCATCCACCATTCATTTGTAAGGTACTAGCTTGTCATCTTTTGTTTGATAGATATCATTAACCTGATTGATGACTAACTGAGAGTCTCCAAAGCCCTTGAGCTCATCCACACGCCATTCAATGGCTATCTTCATACTATTGATGAGAGCTTCATATTCAACGATGTTATTTGTGTAGGGAAACAACATTTTATAAGCTTTGAGAAATGAGTATCTTTGAGGTGTTATAAACAGAATGCCTACACCTAATCCTTTTTGAGTGAATGATCCATCAAAGAACATGCTCCAAGACTGATGTGTGAGAAGCATGATGGATTCATTTGGGAACTCAATGTTTAAAGGCTGGTGATCTTTCACAGGAGCTTCTACCAATTGATCAGTAATTGCTTTCCCTTTGATAACTTTTCTTTCCACATACTCAATGTCAAATTCACTGAGTATCATAACCCATTTTGCTAGTCTACCCATGAGGGAAGCCTTGCTCAGTAAGTACTTTAGTGGATCAATTTTTGCAATGAGCCTTATAGTGTGAGCGAGCGAGAATATAATGTCGCAACTTCTGTAGAGCAAACACTACTGCTAGACAAGCTTTTTTGATGATAGAATAGTTCATTTCATAAGAAACCAATGTTCTACTGATATAATAAATGGCTCTCTCTTTATTGTTCTAATCCTCTTGAGCTAGGAGAGCACCCAAAGATGTGTTCGTGGCTAATATGTATAGTATGAGTGGCTTCCCATGAATAAGAGGCATCAAAATTGGTGGATTAGCAAGATACTGTTTAATTTGAGTGAGTCCCTTGTCACATTCTTTGTTCCATTCATAACTCACACCCTTATGCAAAGTTTTAGTGAATGGTTGTGACTTGTCAGCCAACTGTGAAATGAAGAGTTGAATAGATTGTAGCCTTCTCTGAAGTCCTCTCATCTAATTGATGTTCTTAGGTGGAGGCATGTCCATAATAGGTTAAAATTTCTTAGGATCAACCTCTATGCCTTTAGCTGAAATGATGTAACCCAAGAGTTTCCCAGAAGTGACACCGAATGCACATTTTTGGGGATTAAGTCTGAGACTAAATTGTTCCATGCAGTCAAGTATGGGACCCAAGTTTGTAAGATGAGTTTTTCATTGCATGCTTTTGGCCAGAGTGTCATCCACATAATCTTCCATTGTTTTATGCATCATATCATGGAAAATGGTAGTGACAGCTCTCTGATATGTTGCTCCAGCATTCTTAAGCCCAAAGGGCATGACATTCCAGCAAAAGGTGCCCTAGGCACACGTGAAAGCGGTCTTTTCTTGATCTTTTGATGTAATTTTTATTTTATATATAGCCAGAGAAGCCATCCATCAAGGAATACATTTCATATCCTGCTGTCATATCCACTATCATGTTAATATTGGGTAGTGGGAAATCATCTTTTGGATATGCCTTGTTTAGATCCTGGAATTTTGTACATACACGAATGGATTTATCATGTTTGGTGACTGGAACAATATTTGAAATCCACTCTGCATAGTCAATAGTCCTTATGAAACTAGCCTTAAGAAGCTTTTCTAGCTCTGGTTTAACTAAAAGTGCCATGTGTGGATGCATCTTTTGAAGCTTTTGTTTGATAGGATTAATACCTAGTGCAATGGACAGATGGTGCATGATTAGATTGGGTTCCAATCCAAGCATATCAAAGTAAGTCCATGCAAATTTTATTTTCTTGCTTTGAAAGAAGCTAGTGAACTCTTCCTTTTCTTTTGCAGATAATGACTATGCTAGATGAATGATTTGAGGTGTAGCCTCTGTGCCCAAATTCACTGGTTGTGTCAGCTCAATCAATACTGATGATCTCTCTTGATAGTGGCTCAGGAGCGTATCAAGTATCTCATCCTTGGGTACCTCAGAGAGGTTTTCACCCTCGGATACATCTTTTATTTTTACTATTTTTGGCTCTGATACTGCCACAATGTGGTTTTCACTATCAGAGTATCTATTTTTTCTTCTTTTAATTTTTTTTATAACATACTTGATATCTGCATCTGTCATGCTAACACTACCTTCGATGGTGGAGGACATTACAAGTTCAATAGCATGGAGGTAACAGGCTAGAACGTAATCATTCTAGAATGTTAGCGTAATAGCCCAAAAATGGGCTATAGGTTCATTAACATCCTATATCGACACATCAAATGAAATCGACATCAAAGTCCTAACCTAAGACACATATACACATTATCAAATCTTAATTGATTATCCTAAATTTTGCATTAGAGAATATTCCTTATTCCCATTTATCTTAATTATCTTCAATTTAATGATTATTTGGTGATAAATCTTATTTATCCTAAAGTTTGATTAATTGAATATTCTAAATATTTAATTAATTAGATTTACTATTGCCACTTAATTATTTAATTGGATTTAATTATATTTATTCCTAAATTGTATTATTTAAATTTTGACAATAAAATCAAATATCCTATGACTAATTGATTAAATTATTATTTAATTAATTAATGTCAATTGTCAAATTTAATAATATAGTTTTTGAATAAAAGTTTGATTTAATAATTGATTAACCCATAAATCAATTGTTATATTTTTAAAAGCAGTTAAGTTGAGGATAAATCACTTTATTTATTAAATTAATTCATAATTAATTATGCACATCCAAAAAATAGTTAAACTTTAAATCAGAAAATCAATTCAAGTTGTTTTAAAAATAAACTCAACTCTCTTTTGAGTTGAAAGCTGATCTCAACTTCTGATTTAAATCAAAAAGTTGATTTGCATGATTTAGTGAGTTAATTTATCTCTTAATTCTTGATAACTCAAAAATCAACCTGAGTTTATCAAGAGTGATTTATGGCTTTTTCCATGCACCTCCAAAGCCCTGGATTTCTATAAATTAAGGCCTCGGCTCTTCATTTTGCATCCATCCACGAATTGCATCCTCATGCTGGCGAATTGGTGATCGAAGAATTAATCTTTGCGAATCCAAGTTGTTGTGAGATTTTCATTATTTTAAGCATTCATATCATATAGCATATCATTGTTTAGATTAATTGCATGTCATATCAGTTTCTCATATAGAATAGATTCATATCAATTTATTTCATCTTATTGCATAGAAAATCTAAAAATATAGATTAATTTGCATTCATCTCATATCTAGATTTTGCATTCGAATCCTTCATTTAGGTGTCGTCAAGGTCACTAATCTTGGTCTAATCTGAGAATATCATACTCGCACCTACTAGAAGGTAGTAAATCGCCTAGTTAGATTAGTTTCCATTTCACTGCAAGATTTTGATTTTAACTAACCTCTAATGTTTTACTGAAGTGTTGTATCTACAACTAGGTACAAAATTCACACACACATTTCTGGTGCCCACCGTGGGGCCCTGAAATGGGTTTCCATTCAATTTCTATCAATTTCTATCATCTTCTTGTCATTTTCTATTCCAAGCTGCGATTTTTTATTTCTATCCGTACAATTTTTGTATGAGTTTTTTCAGAAACTCATATCAGGCGGTACCCACTGTCGTACGATAGTTGATTTGATCGAGAATCATACCATCGAAAACACAGTGTCATTTGGACGCTCTTTTTTCGTATGATCTGATACCCATTATCATACGAGTTTCTAGATTGTCATCTAGTAGGTGACCCATTGTCGTATGAGTTTCAATGCCAGGTTTCAATTGTCGTTTCACTTTTTCAGCCAATTTTCCAGATTTGGACTGACAGTTAACATTAACAATTGAAATTTGTTGTTTCTGATTGATTTCTGTTGATTTTGATTGGGAAAAGTGTGAGAGTTGCTAAAAATAGGTAAAAATCTACTAAGCACGTTGCGAGGAATTCAGGTAATCTTCTCAGCTAATAACATTTCAATTTGGACTAAAATGAACTCTCGCGTGTTAAGCTTGTGTGACCTTTATTGATTTCATATCATAGATTTCATTTTGGGCTATAAAAATGAACATAGATTTTCTTTTCAGCATCTTTGTTACACATAATAAATAGGCCCTATGAACACTATTTTTGATTCTTGAGAGAGTGGGTTTCCATCGAAACTCTTCTCAATGAAGGAACCCTTGTAGGTAGGGAGGTTACTAAGAGCGTCTCACGTTCTACTAGATTTGTGCGTCTTCAGCTTCTGATTGATACATTCTCTCTCTGAAGAGGTTGATAGATCATAAGCGGTTGACATAATAGATCTTTGTAAGATAAGCTTGATCTTACTGTGTTAGATTAATCTGTCTACTTTGTTTGGGTTAAAAGTGAAAAGGCTAGAGGACTATGCTCTAATCCCTTTTTGGGTAGTATCAAAAACTCAAATCCTTGAATCTAGAACTAGTCTCCATGTGGTATCTTTTGTGAGTCACCTTTAGAGAGGGTTAACTGTAGTGGACATTCCCTTAATTAGGTCAACCACGTTGACAAAACCTCAAGCGGTAATAGCCATTTTTGTCGTGGCAGCAGCAACCGCTATATAAATGTCCTTGTAGAGGAAATCTTCATAGGTGTGGTCTCTTGTTGGGCTGTCAGATCTCCCTAGCAACTCCTGATTGATTAATTTATCAGACTGTGTCAAAACCCTGGTGCACCTGGATTGGAGTTCGCCCTCTTGAGATCACAAAAGTTGCAAAGTCAGACCATTACTAAAAACCCTAGCGAGGCCAAATTTTCATTTTCTAGGAATATGTGCGTTATTGCAAAAATTTTTGGAACATACATTGCTAGCACTCCTAGGGATTAGCACATTCAGTCACTTGGTTGTTTATGCACAGGGTTGCTTTGTCCCCTGTTCATTGTTTTTAGACGTGCTTGAAATCACTTGCTTGTTGTTTTGTGTGCCTATTTATCTATCTGGTTACTAAGAACGAATCAATCCGATATAATCTTCAAATCTGGACAAACAATTTTGTGAACAATTTGAAACTAAAAATCTGAAAAATTGCAAAATCTAATGCCAAACACCTTTCTGGAGTCAAAATTCATCTTGTAAAGTCAGAAAGTCATATGACTTTTGGAAAGTGTCGTTTCATTACCCCCAGATTGTTGTATGGTAGCTAGTATATTGTCGTACGAGTTTTGCTGCCAGTCAATTCAAAAAAGTCAAAAACCCTGCTATCAACTGTCGTGTGAGTTTTGCAACTATCATACAAGTTTTTCAATTGTTGTTTCATATCCTACCCACTATCGTATGAGCCTGCAGAAAGTCATTTGAGAAATTTTGAAAAATTGCCAAAAAGTTGTCAAAACTGTCAAAGACCCAGCTTTTACAGCCTATTTCCAGAATCTGTCAAATAAATCACTATGTCAGGAACAGAGTAGCAACTACTAAGAATCCATTCATTTTCCTAGAGTTGCCTTTTGAATCCAATTTAGCATTCTATTTAATCGATTTGAGTCTTTTTCATCTTGTGTCAAAACCTTGTCATAACTATCAATCTTCAATCCATCTTCAAAATAGCTAAGTGTTGTGAACTCATGTTCGCTATCTTTTGGGCATCTACCCATACATCTAGGGCATAGTCTCCTTCATTTACATCTAATCTAAGCTTCAATCAATCAAACCTTGACAAGGTTGCGTCATTTGATCTTCTTGAATCAGATCTTTCTTTAGTTGTCTTTATCATATTCTTTTGTTTCACCCAAGGTTAATGGTGGAAACTAGAGCTTCCTCTCACAAGAAATTTGGAGAAGCATCCCATACCTTACCTATAACCACTATCCAGGGTCCAATTCTTGAGCAACTCTACAATTCTGATCTTTACGAAGATGACGGTCTTGGCAACTTTTGATTAAAAACTGGTTACATATCCCCTCCATCAACTCATGGAGGTAATCAACAAACTCCTCCTTGATCTATCCCAGGGAGTCTTAAAACTCCTACCTTGTCTCAAGCAGGGATGAATCATGGCTCTCAAAGAACTCAATCTCAACATGGTGCAGATCAAGAACCCACACCTAAAGAAATTGCTCGGTATCAAAATGACGATGACTTCAAAAGAATGGTGAAGCATTTCTTGAAAGAAGATAGAGAAACATACTTTTTACAATTAGCTCATCAAGGAGCTAAAATTCCTCCCAATTTTAATGTGGAAGATATCATTACACATGAGGAAGAAACACCTATTTTGGCTATGATGAAACAAATGCACACCATGCAAGTAAAACTTAACAAAATGGAAAAAGAAAAATAACCTAAAGAGTTCTCCATGGAGGCCCTATGTCCTTTTCCATTCGATAAAGACTTGTATATGCCACCATTCCCTAAAAGGGTGGAAATGTTGAAATATGATAAGTATGATGGAAAATCTAATCCTCGAGATCATGTCAGAGAATTCTATACTCAATCTATGGAGTTCATGCATGAACCAACCTATCAGATGTGTCTTTTCCCCCGATCTCTGGGAGGGTCAGCCATTCATTGGTTCTCTAGGATTCCTCCTACAATCAAAACCTTTGAGGAGTTGATCAAATTGTTCTATCAGCAATACTCCTACAACATCCAACATCTAGTCACCATGATTGATATCTGCAATCTCAAACAATATCCAGGTGAACCATTCCTGACATTTCTCAAGAGATGGAGGAAGAAATTCTCTCTATATGCTAGGCCTATTCCAGAAACTAAGAAGTTGGAAATCTTCATCAAGAATCTTGTTCTAGAAATCAACTACCCTTTACAAATCCAAAATCATACATCTTTTGACAAGATGGTAGATAATGCAATCAAAATTGAAAAAGTACTTGTGAAAAAAGGAGATGTCACACTTCAAAAGGACAACTATGAATCTAGTTCTAAGGACAAGAACAAAAATTGGAACAAGAATAAGGGCATCATCACAAATGGCATTATTGATAATCATGCCCCATCTAAGGCACCTACTTTCAATCTAACCATTGGTACTCAAGCCATCAAAGCTTCAAAATAAAAGGTGTCCAAATCATATCAAAAGAAGCTAGAATACAAATCTTGGTCCGCTGATAATAAATGAAAGTTTACTCCTCTTGGAGAATCTTTGGAATCAGCTATGAGAACTCTTCTGGCTAATAACATCATCTCTTTTCCTGAGATCCAACAATCTAATCCTGATCCTAAGCCAAAATGGTGGAGAGAGAATGAATTCTATGATTTCCATCAGGGTAAAGGTCACAAAACTAATAACTACTTGTGCTTGAAGCATACCATTCAAGATAAGATTGATAATGGAGAAATCATGATTGATAATCCTAAAAGCAATAATGATCACACATCATTCACCAAACCATTTCCAAAGCATAGCCAAGGAGATTCATCTTCTCAGCCTAATGTGGATGCTAAGGTCAATTATGTCTATCCTAGAAATAATACTGTTATCAATATGGTTGAACCAAGCCTATTTGAGCATTGCAATGTCATCACAATTGTAAGAAGAGATAGAGAAAATCAATCAGCTAATGCAGTTACTCGATCACAAGCTCAGGCACACCTACAAGGACAAATCCAAAATTAATCAGATGTCCCTAAGGTGCCTTTCAATCTATCTTCCACTTCTAAACAGAGGGCAACATCTAAATCTTCAAATCCTAAGGACACGAGGCCTACTTCATACAGTATTGTTCAACAACTCCAACATACTAATGCTAAAATCTCCATGTTTGAGTTGCTTCAGATATCTCTAGCTCATAGAACCATTCTAGACAAAGCTCTGCTCAGATCCAATCTTCCTGATAACCTTGATTTAGATAGATTCCAGGCTATGGTTGGTCATCTTACATCTCCATAGTATATCTCCTCTTCAGAGGATGATGATAACTCCTTGAGTCATTCACATAACCAGCCCTTACATATTGAAGTCTTGATCCAAAACCATCGTGTCAAATGTGTGTTGATAGATGGGGGTGCTAGTCTGAATATTTGTTCTTATAGCTTGATCACACAATTGGGATTTTCAAAAATAGCCATTGATCCTAGAAAGAAATTAACTATCAAAGCATATGATGAAGAAGAAAGATCCTCCAAGGGAACAATTGTCTTGCATATCAGAATAGGTCCTATCATTAGAGATACTATATGTCAAGTTCTTGATATCCCTTTGGCTTACAACATCCTCCTTGGGAGACCCTGGATACATGAAATGAAAGCTATTCCTTCTACATACCATCAGTGCTTAAAATTTCCTTGTGACGGAGTAGAGGTAACCATTCCATCTAATGTGTCAACAACTTGCAATGCATTGAAGGCAAATGCGGATAAACTTGTTCCTAATAACAGAGAATCTTCCATTAAGCAAACAGATGTAGCATTCACTTCTAAGATGGAAGACATTTCAAAAGAGGTCAATATCAAAGAAAATAGTATGGGAGAATATAATATAGAGTCAGTCTTGTCTTTGACATCTCTCCCTATCTCGCCTAAGTCTTATGGGCAAGCTCAAAAATAGTTCAAACCAGAATCTAAGGAACCTCTTGAGGCATATAAAGGAAAATTTGTTGTAGAGAAAGTACCTAAGCAAGAATTTGAAGAAGATGAAGTTGTGCTTGCATGGCTTTACAAAGATGAACCTGAATCCCAAGTTGTTCCACCTAGTGACTCTAAAGTATCCAAGGTTCCTTCTAAGTCATATGGCCCAGGGGATAAACTGATAGCTAAGATGGGATATAAAGGAAAAGGACCTCTAGGACTATAGGGTAAAGGTCTTCTGTCACCTCTTGAACATCATGGTCAAGCCAACAAGAATACAACAGGTCTAGGATACATGAAGAAGCCTTTCTATCTTAGCAAGAACTCCCCACATGTTCTAGAACAAATTGATCCTTCTGTAACAAATCAGCTGAAGAAGGAAATAACTAAACAATCTGATAGTGATGATTCAAACACCACTGATGAGCTCATTCCTTATGAGCATTTGCCTAAAGAAATCAAAGACCTCCTTGATGCTGAAGATGATCCAATAAAAATAATTAATGTAGTAGAAACACAAGAACCTACTATAAAGCAAGAGGTAGTTGCAACACAAGAACTAGCTAATCTCAAAGGCAATCAAGAAGAGGAAGGTGGTAGTTATTCTGAGACCGATTCTCATGAGTATGAATTCAAATCAGAATCTGAGGGTAACCCTTCTTGGGTTATTCATCCTGACTTTACACATGTTCTTAGATTTCCTAGAGGCATAGATGAAGAATCTAATGACTATGAATGGGGAGCCATTCCAGAAGAAGATGAGCTTATTACAGAGAAACATGTTGATGTTATTCACCAATTAGCACCTAAACCCAATGTAAGTCTAGAGCAAAATGATGAACTTATTGAGTCTGATCCACCGATGGTTGAAGTGGACTATCATAATGACATTGAGCCTTGAGCCTATTCACGAATTGAATGTCTTAAGTTGTAATATCACCTTTGAACTTGAGCGTCAAGTTAGGACTGATGATGATAGATCCATATCCATAAATTCTCTTTCCCAATCTTTCACCACTTTGACTATCCAACATCCTAAACTTCTTGATCAAACCTCCACCAATCTGAACCATGGTATTTATACCTTCCTAAATGACTATGCCCTTGCTTGCTACCTCAATGCAATTGAGCCTATGAGGACTTCCATCAGTGAACCGAGTGTTAGCATGATGGAGTCATACATCAAGTATCTTAGTTAGAAAAATAAGAATAAGAATAAAAAGAAGAGGAGTTCTGAGGGTGAAAACCACTTTATGGCAGTCTCAGAACCTACAAAAGTAAAAATAAAAGACATATCCGAAGGTGAAAACCTCTCTGAGGTGCCTAAGGATGAGATATTTGATGTCCTTCTGAATCATTTACAAGATAGATCTCTAGTTCTAATTGAGCCCACTCAATCTATCAACTTGGGAATAGCAGAGGAACCACAGTTGATCCATGTAGCACAATCTTTATCAGAAGAAGAAAAAAAAAATTTACAACATTCCTACAAAAGAAGAAGATCAACTTTGCATGGAAATATTCAGATATGCCAGGGTTGGATCCTGATCTTATAATGCACCATTTATCTATAGCTCCAAACATTAAACTTGTTAAGCAAAAATTGAGAAAGATGCATCCTCATGTTGCACTATAAGTAAAAGCTGAATTAGAGAAACTACTAAGAGTTGGATTCATCCAAGTTATTGATTATGTAGAATGGATCTCTAATATTGTACCTGTTTCAAAACCAAATAAGTCAATCAGAGTGTGCACAGACTTTAGAGATGTAAATAGAGCATGCCTTAAGGATGATTTTCCACTACCTAACATTGATATGATAGTGGACATGACTGTGGGCTTTGAGATGTATTCTTTAATGGATGGTTTTTCTGGATATAATCAAATAAAAATTCCTCCAGAGGATCAAGAGAAAACTACTTTCACATGTGCATGGGGCACCTTTTGTTGGAATGTCATGCCATTCGGGCTTAAAAATGCTGGTGCTACATATCAAAGAGCCATGACATCTATTTTTCATGACATGATGCATAGGCCTATGGAGGATTATGCTGATGATACTTTAGAAAAATCTATGATTAGAACTAAACATCTAAATGACTTGAGCAAGATACTAGACAAAATGGAAAAATTTAGTCTCAGACTAAATCCTAAGAAGTGTGCTTTTGGTGTCACTTCTGGAAAGCTCTTAGGATACATAGTTTCAAAGAAGGGCATTGAAGTTGATCTAGCTAAAGTAAAGGCTATCATGGAGATGCAACCTCCCAAAAATATTAGTCAAATGAGGACATTTCAAGGAAGAGTTCAATCTATCAGATGCTTCATATCTCAGCTAGCAAAAATATCACAGCCTTTTATAAAAACATTACATAAAGGTGTGACATTTGCATGGAATGAAGAATATGAGAACAACTTTCACCATATCAAGACATATCTATCAAATCCTCCTATCTTGATGCCTCCTATTCTAGGGAAGCCTTTGATCCTATATGTCTCCGCTATAGATACATCACTGCGGGCATTGCTTGCCCAACATGATGAGAACAAAAAGGAAAGAGCTATATACTGTATCAGTAGGACATTGGTAGCATATGAAAAGAATTATTCTATGATTGAGAAGGCTTTTCTAGTTGTGATCTTTGCATCATAGAAACTGGGACATTACATGTTGGCACATACCACCCATTTGGTATTAAGATTGATCCACTAAAGTACCTACTAAGCAAAGCTGCCCTCACGGGTAGAATAGCTAAATGGGTCATGCTCTTAATTAAGTGAAATTGACATTGAATATGTTGAAAGAAAAGCTATAAAAGGCTAGGTTATTTTTGATCAATTAGCAGATGCACCTATGATTGATGATACACCAATGAAAATGGAATTTATAGATTCCTCTATCATGACTCTTTCTTCTGAAGAATGGCAGTTATCCTTTGATGGCTCCTATACATAGAATGGATCAGGAGCAGGCATATTATTTATAACTCCTCAAGGATACTCCATACCTAAAGCATTTAGATTAAAGTTCTCTTGCACAAACAATATTGCAGAATATGAAGCCCTTCTTAATGGCATGAAACTAGCAATTGAGTGGAGAGTAACAGAGATACACATTCATGGAGACTCTCAACTTGTTATCCATCAAGTCAATGATGTGTACCAAACTAAAGATGAAAAGCTTATTCCATACAAAAGAATGGTAGATGATTTAAAGAAGTATTTCATATCTATCACATTTGAGAAAATACCTAGAATAGAGAATAAGGTTGTCAATGCAATGGCAGTGCTATCTACTTTATTACAGCAGCCTGAACATGAGCTACACTACGAGTTCCTGGTGGAAGCACTATCTTATCCTGCATATGATTCCCTTGAAACCTTCATGATCTACACTATTGTTGGTCATGATTCATCCCGCTACAAAAACCTATTCTCCTATCTCAAAGACCAAACCATTCCTGATACCTTCAACACCATGAAAAGAGATACCTTATCTATAATGCCTCCTGATATGTCATCATTGGTCATGATCTGTACAAATGAGGTCTAGATGGTATGCTACTTAGATGTTTAGAATGGGAAGAGTCTCAACGTGTGTTAGAGGAATTCCATGATGGTATTTGTGGGTCACACTCGAACGGTTTAACACTAGCTCACAAACTTAATAGGGCTGGGTACTATCGGCCTGAAAGGGAGAAAGAGTCTATCAAGTTTGCTAAGATCTGTCAAAAGTGTCGAGTGCATGGCAACTTAATTCATGCTCCAGGGAGAGATCTAATTCCCTTTACTACACAATGGCCTTTTCATCAATGGGCCTTTGATCTTATAGGAGCTATACATCCTCATTCTTCAAATGGACATACCCATATAATCATAGCTACAAATTATTTTACAAAATGGGTAGAAGCAGTCCCTTTGACACAAGCAACTGGAAAACAAATATCTATGTTCATATTGAACTATATCATATGCAGATATGGGATACCTCATTCCATAATTACAAATAATGGTGGACAATTTAAGAACAAAGACTTGGATGATCTATGTGACAAATTCAAGATTACACAACATTGGTCATCTATCTACTATCCTCAAGGGAATGGACAAGTAGAGGCTTCTAACAAGAATCTATTGAAAATCTTGCACTGTACAGTTAATAAAATAGGAAGAGACTGGCATCTTATGATCAATCCAGATCTTTGGGCCTATAGAACAAGTATCAGAATTCCTACTGGGGCTACACCTTTCACATTAGTTTATGGGTCTGAAGCGGTACTGCCTATCGAGGTCAAAATCTCATCACTAAGAATCAGAATGCATGGTCTAGTAACTGATGAGGACTACAGAGTATCTAGGTTGAAATAATTTGAACTACTAAATGAGTGTAGACAAGCAGCGTATGATCATCTCAGAGTATATCAGAAGATAATGTCTAGAGGTTACGACAAGAAAGTCAGACACAGAGAATTTCAGGTTGGCGATCTAGTCTTGAGAGAGAATCCTAAAAATCAATCACATAGAGAATGCAAGGGGAAGTTTGAACCCAACTGGTTGGGTCCCTTTGTTAGCACTACTACTTTTGGCTCTGGTGCCTATCAACTCTCAACGACTGAAGGAGAACAGCTCCGAGAACCAATCAACGTTCTCCATTTGAAGAAATTCTACGCCTAAGGCATTCAATCTATGGTAAAATGTCCTGAAAAAATCTTAAAAATTGGAAAATGTCTTGAAAAAAATGATCTTGGTGAAAACCTAGCAATAGGCACCTTGATGATTCACAAAAAAAGTAAAAAATATCAAAAGTAAAAAAAAATTGGGAAAAATAAAAATTAAAAAAATGAGAAAAAGAAAAAGTGCCTTGGTGAAAACTTGGAAACAGGCGCCTTGGTAGCAAAAATAGAATCTTTGCCAAGATGGTGAAAACCTGGCAAACGAGCGCCACTTGTTTCAAAATGCTCCATCTATCAATGCAATCTTGGTCTTTCCTAGCTTTCAGTCTTGCTTTAGTTTGTACATATTTCCCAGTTTGTTTCTGCATTCCTATTTTCAATAAGTCAGTCTGTACACCAATCAGCTAAAGCGTCTGTATCCTATCAATGCTTAAAACTTAAGGGCAATCAAAGTCATATCCTGTAGCCCCCACTGTATCTTTAGATGAGTCATATCCAGTTAGAGTCCTTTAAAGCTTCATTTTGAGTCTGTCTATCTATCTCGTCTCCAGAAAGGATTTTGCATCTACAACAATGCAATCAAATTGAAAACTGAAAACAATTTATGCTTTTTACATGCTTTTATCTCCTTGAATGCTTATTGATTCACATTGAGATTTTTGCATATTATGTCCCTTCAAGCTCTTCGATGATGTCCTTTATAGGATTTAGAGAGTAATGACTAGGGGCATAATCTTTTCTTTGTTTTCTACTTGTATGTGAAAATCTAACAACTTTGGCAATTCTGGATTGAAATGGTGTCCGACTATAAGAGCCTCTATCTTGAATTGGATGGCCATGCGTACCTCAACCATTTATACCCAAAAAATTCAAGGAATTTTGATCTAACTATTGTCTTTTTTGAGTGAATTCTTTCTCCTATTGTGAAATGCAATCTTACCTAAGGATGTGAATGATAAAGGGTCACTATGGGTAATTCACATTGGATTTAGAATGATCTCTTGACTTCTTGATGTGTTTGTTACGCAAGGCGTATTCAGGTCATCATGACATTTATGTTTTGATGCTTATACAAATTTTTATATCAAAATGGACATGATATTCAAGTCATCCTGGCATTTGTGCCTTCGTGCTTATATCTAATCTGACATTCTGAAAACAAAATCAATATTCATATATCTATGGTCTCCTAATCAGTGGGTGTTGTATTGATTCTTGTGCATACAAATCAATATTCATATGCCTATGGTTTCGTAACTAGTGGGCATTGTATTGATTTATTCGATTACCTAAAAATTCAATGATGAAATCGACCGACACATGATCAGTGACAAGGTCCTAGGTGTTAGATTGCATTTTTACATGTTTCTTGGCATTTTGCATGTTTGCATGATCTCACAAATGGCTACATAAACTTCAACGCTTAAGTGATTCTTCTATCACCTCTTCAAATCTCACAAGAGTTGACACTTAACTCGAAGGTCTCTTCATGACATCACAAGCAGTTATCATCCTATGTTAAACATCCTTTTGACATAAGACTGAGTACTTGTCTTCATCAATTCCTGCAAAACATATCATGTGTATCATTGCATTTACATTTCATATCATAACCATTTGTTGCATTACAATACATCCATGTGCATAAGCATAAATCATACATACATCTTTTCATAATCAAAACACATTTACATTACATCCACACATATGAAAGAAATCATTGCATTGCATGTATCCATACATACATCCTACTCTACTCATAGCATAAACATCACATGATATCATCATAACTTGAAAACATTACAAGTACAAATGAAGTCATAACCAAAATATCGATCTCATATATATATCAAAGATCTTGAACTATTCAGGGGTGCACTACTAGTACAGTGTACAAAAGAATACGCTCATGTGAGCTATCAAAGTTAGAATAGTATATCAATGATCAAAAAAGAGCACAGTATCTTAGAACATATCAAAACAGATCAACTGTCAGCTTGGTCCTCTGCATCTGGTGGAGGTGGAGGTGGTGCATCCGGTACTGCCTTTGCTCTAGGTGCTCTAGCTCCCTCTGATGCCATCATGTACTGGGAGTACGTAGGGACTCTTTGTGTAGCCAGAATGATAGTGTAATATGTGGACACATAATAAGCTGCCCATGTGGTCTAATGAATCACCTCGGCCTATAATCTCTGCACCTCTGTGTGAAGCTCAATGCATTGTCTATCAGGCTCTATATATCTCTCCTCCCACCGCACACTGTGAACCTTCAAGTCCCTGACCTATAATCTGAGTCATCTAATAGTCTCCTGTGGAGTAAGAGGAATAGTAGGATCAACATCAGCTGCTGGCATCTCAGTATTTAGGGCAGTCTGCTCTGTGGTCTCTACTCTCTATGCCTTACGGCATCTAACCTTTGCACCTAGATCAAATCTTGTATCCTCCTCTATCAGATCTATACCACCAACCACAACCTTCTTTGTTGCAAGTACCTCCTTAGCTGAACCAACACCCCCTAGAGTACTGCCCTCTCCCCTAGTCTATCTATGTGAACCTATCGATCTACCTGCTATAGAACTAGTGGGAGGAGGGGGCCTCATCTATCCTGATGGTCTCTGAAGAGGAGCCATCGCTCTAGGTCTCAGAGGTGTGGGATGTACAATAGGAACTTGTGTGGGTTTGGGACCCTGTCTCATCGGTGCTCTAGTCACATCCATAGCCTCCTCCATGGAGGGTATCAACTTTGTAGGATCTGAGAACCTATGGATAGGATGGTCAGCAAGCCAGGCAATGAATCCGTCTGTAACTCCAGCATCAAGTGCATCTATTCTATACTCCCAATCTCTGTTGATAATAGCACTATACTCCTATGAACACAAAGCATAAGAGAGCCTTGTGGTCCATTCAAGTCCAAGCTCACAAGCTATCCGAGCATACATGGCATAATCCTCTAGTGCATCCTACACTCATCCATACTACCACCACACCCTGGTGATAATGAATCTCTCTAAAGTGGAGGATGACCTCCTGATCAGCACAAGGTTCTAAAAGAAGAAACTAAACTACTCCCATGTAGTAGGCCAAGGCTCTATGCCCACATATGGTCTCCATCAAACAAAAGTCATATCATCAAGGCATCACCTCCAGTACTCCACATGACCCATCCATCCATGTATGACATATCTAGCATATATATAAATGACAGGCTCTTATGGCTGCCTCTGCAAGGTACATACTGGTCTCAACATGGGGATATGCTCCCATGCCCAGATCTATAAAACTAAAGCTCTAGCTACAAAAGACTTGCTCTCCTGATACATTACCTCGTGCATCTTAGAGAACATATGGGCCAAAAGATACTAACCCCAATCCAACTCAGAAGGTGTCACCATCAAACGTGCAACCATCAGAGCCCAGCCCATCAATAGACCATTTTTTTGATGGTCAGACATGATAATCCCTCCTATCATCCTGGCAATAATGAACTCTAGCCGGTGCTGCTGTCCATAATGCTACACTAAGGTCTCCTAGGAAATGGAGGCAATCATCTGAGTATCATCTCCAAAGAGACGTCTGAACGCTAATAAACCTGAGTTCCCCAAACTCACATACTCTGGCTGCCAGCCTACATGGAAAGGAATGTGTAGTATATGATACACATCCTCAGGGGTAACGGTGATCTCCCCAGTCAGCAGGTGGAATTTCTGGGTCTCTGAATGAAATCTCTCAATCAGAGCAGTCAAAATTTTGTGATTTACCCTAATCTCAGGTAAATGAATGAGGTACTCAAATCCATAGGTAGCAAGGTGTACTCTCATAGGGTCTGGGAGTGACACACATAATCTCTGTGTAGCTAGATGTGAAATCTTTACATGAACATCTAGATATATGACCTACACAATACAGAAATAGGGAATCCTATTAGTAATTTGGTCACAAAATGGGTTGCAAGTGTAGGAATTGAATAGATTACTATGTCAGAAGGTAGGTTAAAAGGTCAGCAATCAAGCTAATAGATCAAGAAATTCAAAAATTTGACCTACTACTGAGTTTTAGGCTCACTATTTTCCATACGACACTTCAGACTAGCAGGGGAAGTCATACGAGTTTCTACATCATACCATATGACAAAGCATAGTGATACGACAGTGCATTCCTCCTCGTACGAGTTATGAGGGACCCGACAAAACATTGTATGACTCTTGGGTCCCTCTGATACAAGTCTTGGGGGTTAATGAAATGACAACCTATCTACAGTTCAAAAGTTGTACGAGTCTTGCTAGAGAGTCGTACGAGTTTCCATGCATTCAAAAATTCAAAATTTCAAAAGCGTACGAAAAATGCTAAAAATGTTATAAATCATGGAACAATTGACTTTTCAGAGAAGCAAAGAGGTCCACCTACTAGATGTCCATAATGCCGAGGTCTCTGGTGTCTCTGACTGCACTCAAATCGATGTGAACTCATAGGTACCTTTGGTTCTTCCATTTTCTTGCTCAGAGGGCTCCACAAGATTTCTAAAGTCAAAAGGTTGAAATGAATTGAAAATGACCCTTCCAGTCTTTATATAGCTTTTGACCTAATTTTCAAAAGTGCTCCGTTTTTCACAAAAATTGCACCCCTGGCTAATTTTGATGTTCTTAACCCATTTTCGGGATCAAAATCAAAATCTAAGATCATTTACTATATCAAAATCACAACTTAAAATTTTCTGACCTAGGACAGTCTACTACTTGCATAATCGACCTTCAATCATCACAGAAATCTAGTATTCAACTTAACTAATTATCTTACATCAAACTATCAAAATTTCAACTTAGTCAACTATGGTCAACTCATGGTTTAACCTAGTCAAACTTGGTCTTCTGGACCTCCAAATGATGCAGAATGCGTTCTCGAATGTGTTTAACCACTTCTCAAATCAATTAATATGCTTCTGAACTATTCAACGCTGACTTTTCTTGTCAGATTTCAATTTTTATCCCAAAGGGGGAATGGTATTGCACATCATTCAAAGTTTGTAATCTAAATTTGAAATCATATCTTTCCTCAGTAATCAAGACAACAACCATGTCTACTTGCTGATTCATCAAAAACACCTCATCGCTTGGGGCAAATCAATCATCGCTCAGGGCATATCAGATTCATCGAGATCCATATCAATCTGGTATTCTCTTAATCTTGTAAACTGTATCAGTCTTTTGTAACCATTGGTTCATTAGTGTTATTTCCTTGGTTCTTTGTAACTGAAGGGTTCAGATGTGATACCAATGTGATTCTTATCGACAATCAGGTCTAGAATCGGTCACTCACTTCTTCCCAATCATAAGGTTCAGAATCAGGTGTTTTGACACTTCTTTGCAATCATCGATTCATTGTTGTTATAGTTAACATTATCTTTGGTCATTCAAGACCTAATATCTTCGAATCTTTCAATCAATTTATGTTTCATATCAATTTCAATTTCAAACATCAGTTTCAACATCATACACAGACTGTCTTTGAACCACGGCACTTCACATAGAAATTCAAAGAGGGGAAAAATGTAATACCCCAAAAATGGGCTATAGGTTCATTAAAATCCTATATCGACACATCGAATGAAATCGACATCGAAGTCCTAACCTAAGGCACATCTGCACATTATCGAATCTTAATTGATTATCCTAAATTCTGCATCGGGGAATATTCCTTATTCCCATTTATCTTAATTATCTTCAATTTAATGATTATTTGGTGATAAATCCTATTTATCCTAAACTTTGATTAATTGAATATCCTATTTAATTAATTAGATTTACTATTGCCTCTTAATTATTTAATTGGGTTTAATTATATTTATTCCTAAATTGTATTATTTAAATTTTGACAATAAAATCAAATATCCTATGACTAATTGATTAAATTCTTATTTAATTAATTAATGTCAATTGTCAAATTTAATAATATAGTTTTTGAATAAAAGTTTGATTTAATAATTGATTAACCCATAAATCAATTGTTATATTTTTAAAATCAGTTAAGTTGAGGATAAATCACTTTTTTTTTTTTAATTAATTCATAATTAATTATGCACATCCAAAAAATAGTTAAACTTTAAATTAGAAAATCAATTCAAGTTGTTTTAAAAATAAACTCAACTCTCTTTTGAGTTGAAAGCTGATCTCAACTTCTGATTTAAATCAAAAAGCTGATTTGCATGATTTTGTGAGTTAATTTATCTCTTAATTTTTTATAACTCAAAAATCAAACTGAGTTTATCAAGAGTGATTTATGGCTTTTTCCATGCACCTCCAAAGCCCTAGATTTCTATAAATTAAGGCCTTAGCTATTCATTTTGCATCCATCTACAAATTGCATCCTCACACTGGCGAATTGGTGATCGAAGAATCAATCTTTGCGAATCCAAGTTGTTGTGAGATTTTCATTGTTTTAAGCATTCATATCATATAGCATATCATTGTTTAGATTAATTGCATGTCATATCAATTTCTCATATAGAATAGATTGATATCAATTTATTTCATCTTATTGCATAGAAAATCTAAAAATATAGATTAATTTGCATTCATCTCATATCTAGATTCTACATTCAAATCCTTCATTTAGGTGTTGTCAAGGTCACTGATCTCGATCTAATCTAATAATATCATACTTGCACCTACTAGAAGGTAGTAAATCACCTGGCTAGATTAGTTTCCATTTCATTACATGATTTTGATTTTAACTAACCTCTAATATTTTACTGAAGTGTTGTGTCTACAGCTAGGTACAAAATTCACAAACATAGTTAGGACTTCATTGGATGAGGAAGGGGAGTTTTAGTTTATCAGCTCAGGATTTTTGAGTGAGAGAGAAGTAGTAGCTGGTTCAATTGTGTTCACAGTATAATCATCAAAACCATGGATGAGCAAGTCAAGACCTAGAGAAATCTCATCCAAAGGAATGTTCGAATCCCTATGAGACCCCACTTCGTAAGTAGAGGACAAGTTAACACCGATGGCATCTAATTCATGCATCCTAACACTAGACCCTTCACCTACTTTGAAAAGGTTTTCATATACATGAACAGCATCTATATCTACATCAAAAGTAGCATCAAATAGAGAGTCAAACTCATACTCATGTGAGTCAGTGACGCTTGATATGGGAATTCCATTAGCATGGGTTGTATCATCTGGCTCATCTTCATTCCTTGTTGCATTAATGGCTTGTTGAAGTTGTTCTTGTTCAAACTGATTTTGGAAATGTGGCGGCCTATATTGTTCACCCTAAAAATTGGGGTCATCAATTAGTGTTGCCTTCCATTGATCATATGTGAATTGATGCACTGAAGCGGTGTCATCAGATTTAGTATCAGTCTCTACTAGATGGACAGGTATAATAGGTTCATCTGGTTCTACAAAGAGTGTAGAAAATTATGGGGGAATTGGATTTGGGAAAGTATCTTCATCAGAGCTTTCCTCTGATTTATCAACTGAAGGAGTGCTCTCAAGTTTGGGTTGACATTCCAGTTCTGGTATAAATTTGTTGATCCCTAGATGGAACAAGATTTTCTTGAAGCCTAAACCAAAAGTGTCCTTGGTCCTATGACCTGTGGCTTCAATCGGTTCAATCAAGTCATTGTCATTCACTACTATAGGACCACTTCCTTTGTACCTAAAGCACTTCATGATCTTGAAGGCTTCACTATAGGGCTCTTGTTCTAAGTCATGAGCAGGAGTGATTTGTTCAGCTATTTCCTTTCCTTTGTAAAGCCAAGCTGTGATAGTTCTTTCATCTTCCTCATCCTCTAGGGGTGTTGTAGCCTTGACAAAGGCACCATCATAGATTATTTGGGGAGAGCTAGCAATAGATTTGTTATTCTCAGAAGGTCTCCCATAAGAACACGGAGACGGAGGTAGAGCTGCTAATGATAGCACAGGTTTAATTTGATAGCCTCTCATGCCTGTATCCTTGATTTTCAAGGTCTATTCCATTTCTTTGAGTTTAGCATCATAGAATTCAGTGGACTCTCTATTAGTTCGAACCAAACTATCTGCAGATTGTGTAAGGATATTGCAAGAATAGTTTGTGTTGGTAGGCACTGTCACTTCTGCACCATGAAAAGGAAATTTGATGTATTGGTGATATGTAGATGGGACCACCTACATCTCATGAATCCATGGTCTTCCCAACAAGATGTTGTATGCAAGAAAAATATCAAGGACTTGAAAAGTAACATCTCTCTCAATAGGGCCAACTCAGATTGGCAGCACAACTAAACCTTGGAATTTGCGTTCTTCTTCATCATAGGCTTTAATAGTAATCTTATTGTGGGAATCTATACAATCCTCATCATAACCTAGCTAGGTAAGCAACTTAGCAAAACACATATTAATACCAGCACCATTGTCTATGAGCACACGACGAATGCGCTTAGGGCCTATCATGACTTCTATATGCAAGGGAGCATTATGCGGATGGCTCAAAGAGTCATCATCTTCTTCGGAGAAGGATAAATAATGAGGCGAGGTGAAATGACCCACCATAGATTGGAACCGATTGAGATCAAGATCTTTGGGGATGTTTTCCTTGGTGAGGGATTTATTCAAAATCTGCCTATGAGCAGGTGAGATCTTCAATAGCTCAAAAATGGTAATCTAAGTGTTGGTTTACTGGAGCTAATCTAAGATGCTATAACTAGCAGTGCTAGGTGTAGGGAATGATTTTGAGGCTTTGTTAGTAAGACTAGCAACAGTCTTATCCATAATTTGTTTCAGAGTAGATACAAGAGGATCGGGACCTTTCAAAACAATCCTTCCACGTGATCGAGTAACAACATTGGCACAATCCTAAGGTTGTTCAAACTCAAATGAATGAGATGCGGAACTAGGCAAGATGAAAGGAATCTTAGGTTTGGGTGCATCGTCCCTCCCCTTGAAAGTGATCACATCACAAAACTCAACTTCAATAGGTTCAATCATGTTGATGACATTATCATTGGTAGTATACATATAGTTAACCTTAGCATTGGTATTCTTAGCTATGGAAGACTCACCTTTCTCATGAGGAGGGAAGGGATCCTTAAATGCCTGATGATCCAAATTTTTGTTATGGTTGTCCACAACAATTTCACCACTGTCAATTAGATCTTGAACCTTATGTTTCAGCTGGAGACAAGTAGAAGTCTTATAACCAATTTTTTGGTGATAGTCACAGTATGTGTTGTCATTCCACCACATCAAGAGGCTCTCCCAAAGAAGTGAATTTGTGCTTGGGTCGAGAGGCCCAAGGTTTATTTCTAGAAAACCTTGAAGGTTGCTGATTTTTCATCATAGGATTTTCAGTAGCTTTGATCACCTGTATGCTAGAAGAGAGATTTAAAATAGACTTAGCAGGCTTCGCAATGACATTGTCAACCACTCCATCATTCACAACATCTCTATTTTTTTTGATAGCCTTTCCTTTGTCCTTGTTTGAGGAAAATCCTTGTTTGTTATCCTTATTCAGAGTTAACTCCCCTTTCTTAACCATAAATGCCTCTATTTGCACGGCTTGTTTAATCATGCTATCAAAGGTTAAGGGACCTTGTAACTGCACTTGGTATCCAAAATCTGGGACTAAATTTTCCAAAAAGATATCGAGACTTTCAGACTCTAGTAGCTTGTGAGGACACCTTGTACATAGTTGTCTCCACCTTTGGATAAATGTTAGGAAAGGTTCCCCTTGTCACTGTTTCAAATTGCAAAGATCCCAGATGTTGACCAGCTATTGAATATTAGGTGATTAATTTTGGAGAAATAGATTATCCATTTCATCAAAAGTCTTAAAGCCAGTGGGCAATTGCGAAAACCACTCTATAGTTGGTCCACCCAAGCTATGAGCAAATAGACACATAAGGTATGTCTAATCATGTATAAATTCCATAGATAGAGCACCAAACTCTCTCAAGTGGTCTTGGGGATTGGTAGTACTCAATTATTTGTCATATTTAGGTAGCTCTACACCTTTGGGAAAAGGTGGCATGTGAATACTCCTATCAAAAGGGAAAGGACAAATGCTTAGCATAGTGAATTGTTGCGTAGGTTTGTCCTTGTTCTTCACAAGTTGGCTAATCTGATCTTGCATGTCTCGGACCACCTTTTGCAACTTAGTAGTCTTAGTTTCTTATTCTTTGGCCACAAGTGTTTTAACTTGATAATCTAGGGGTAACTTGGCCCCTTGTTTGGCCAACTCAAGAAACTATTTTTCCTTCTCCTCTAGAAGGAGGATCTCCATCATCTTGATAAGACCTTTGTTTTCTTTCATAGCATCTATGTCATTTTGAGTTATTATGTCATCACCATCATTGTCGAGAATCTCATAAATTCTTGGAACTTGATCTTGACTCCGATCATAAGGAGGAGGACGATAGTGATACACTGGTTGACCACCTTGAGCTTTGTTTTGAGCTTGGTGTTGATTCTGATCATTTTCGGATTGATCATAACATTTCTCATTCTGAGGTTGAGCATGACGTTGGTCATTGGAAGATTGACCATGATACTGATTTTTTTGAGATTGGTCATCAGTTTGGTTGTATTTGCCTGGTTGGAAGTCGAATGGATCTCCCATCTTGTCAATGTAGGACTGTGCGATAAATGAAGACTCAGTAAAATGATGTGAATGATGTTGAAAAGGTGCAGTTAAGGTAACTTTTGGTGCATGAATAGGATCAAGAGGATCAACAAGTTCAAATGAGTTGCTATCTTCAATAGGATTGATAGATTCAATAATAGGACTAGTCCGAGGAAGTGGTCTTCCAAAGTTATGAAACAATGAGTTGTTTTGGAAGACTGAGTTGTCCTGTTCTTGAAATGAGAAAAGAAGTTATGCTTGAAATAATGGATTAAAACACTCTTGGAACACTAGAGGTGATGATTAAGATGAGCTATCTTTCAAAGTACGCAATGAAGAACTTGAGGACCCCTCACAATATTCAGATTTCACGACAGGTTTAGGATGATCTATTTCTTGATTATGAGGTTTACCTCTACCTTGACCAGTATTACAAATGGGGTAAGTGTTGACACTTCTAGTCATGACAGTCATAGACAAAAATGCGATGAGAGAAGACTTGGGAAAATGCTAAAACTCTGTCTCTAGGAATATCAAAAAGGAGATAAAGGCTAGAACAACCAAGATGTGAGATGCACCCGGCATGAATCATCAAGAGAATGGATAGAATAGCCAAGATAAGACTATCACAATGTGAGGTACAAAAGCACAAAAGATGAGACAAATAACATGCAAACAATTGTGAGTTTAAGAAAAATTGATCGGTTCATGGCTTGAGATACTCAATTTCAGATAGTGGACAATAGGAAAATAGGCAAATAGACCTCGAACAAAAATTAGATCAGGTAAAAAGTGGACCGGTCAATGGGAATAAGCTCATTGTTTTTGAAACCTAGGTACAGGTTCATGCGAGAAAGTGTTGGGCTACGTGAGAGAATGCCAAACTTCGTGCGAGAGGATGAAATCTCGCGCGAGGAAATACTCTAAAAAGTAAAATTTCGCACAGGAAAGAACCAAATTTTGATAGTTTGACATAATTTTTGAGGTAAAAAGTCAAGTTCTGAGACATAGCCTAAACTGTTCTCTAACAAAATTTCTAGTTTGAAGGATAATTTAATCAACAATCTCAGTTTGAAGGTTTCAAGCATGAAGTTTTGATCAAGCAATGGTGACACAAGTAGTCGCAAACAAACCTACCAAGGACAAAGAAACTTGGTAGTATCATGGGAGTCTTTGTTTAATCATGATGGACAAGTTTAAGACTTTATAACAAACACATAGTTATCCCTACAAAAAAAATGGTGAGAAGAAAAAACCTTTGCCTCACTTCTTATGTGCATGTGTTCACCTCACATAGTCGTGTCACCACCTAGAGGGCGCCCATGTTTTTGGTGTTCCAAGGACTCAATAATATATGTTCAAAGGTTACCCTTGAAGTAGGGGCTAGTGTCATATACCACCTTCGAACATCCAAGTGCATGCCTATGGTGAGAATCTACGGGAGAGATTCTTCCCCCTCCCTGGGCAAAGATTATGTCTCCTTTTGGAGGTGATCCAAGTAGGCAACTAACTAGGGAAAGTTTTTAGTGGAATTCCATTCACACTAACCTTCTATGCCCCCAATATAGGTCTAGAGCCTCGCAGCCACACCAGCACTTGAAATTCATACACCCCCATAAGCAGGGCTAGGAGCAGCACCACTCAGTACAACAGAGAAGGCCTTCTCAAGATGATAATCAAAATCATGAGAAGGAAGATAACATGGCTTTTGAGTCTTTAGACTCAATAAAGAAATCTTTATTATAGTGAGGTGGAATCACTGGCAATAGGTGTGTACTCACTTGGGTTGTTCCCAGAGGTTCAACTTTCGGCAGACCCTCTAAAGGTGACACAACTTGGCTTGGATTCGAGGGTTGGATTTTCTGATTCTCTCAAAGAGAGAAGAGCATACTTCTCTACCTCTTCACCTTACCCAAACACATCAAGCATATTCATCATCGAGTTAGCTTCAATCCACCAAATCCACAAGCTTTTGGGTTTCTGGTTCTCTCAAAGAGAGAAGAGCATAATCCCCTAATAAGTAGATGTGCTAAACATTCACTACCTTTCCCTGCTTCCCCAGGTATCTGTCATATTAGTAAGATCTAGGTCTCAGATTCATTCATGGGCATCACTTCAATGTAATGAAGAGCCTATTACCCTAGCTCACTATCAAGACCCTTAAGAAATTTTAACAGGGCCCTAGTTATACTATGTGAATGAAAAATAGTAAACAAGCACAACTTTTTTAGAATGTCTTCGACAACCATCCTACAAGCAAACTGTTAGCAAGTTTTTATGATCTTTTACAAGCGACCTGCAAACCACTATTATGCTATAGAAGAAATCAAAAATATGAAATCAACAGTACAAAGTAAATGTCAAGAAAAAATAACAGTAAATTACAAATTCTAGAAAATTTAATGACTGATCAAAAAACTTCGCGCGAGGAAGTACTGAATTGCGCACAAGAAAGTGCAAGAACCTACATGAGAAAGTTTTTCTTTGTGTGATAGAATGCTACTCAGAGAAAAAATTTGTGCGGCACATTTTGAAATTTTGCACGAAATTTCGTACATAGTGAAGTGCAAACGCACAACATAGTTCAAATTCCTTATCCGAAAATTTTGAGAGTGAGGTCATAAATGATTTTTCCACCCCACGGTGGGTGCCAGAATGTTTATAGCTGAACGTAGACCTCTAATCTAGCCATATACACAACATAGTCATTTCTCGATCATCAAATCATGAAAATGAGTATGAATTACCCAATTCGCAAGATTCTATCGATTTGACATGTTGCCTCCTAATTAGCTGGGGTGTTTGAATCACTCTCAGAACAAGAGCCAACAACCAAAAGACCAAACTAAGATGGAGGATTTTGAAAGCTTGAAAGATGAACAAACTACAATTAATCTAGAATGAGTGTGCAATGTAATCTAAGAATGTGAAATGCAGATTTAATCTAGGAACTTGAAAGAGATAAGAATTAAGCTATCAACAATAAGCAAATTATACTAATATGAGAATGCAATTACACTAAAGGAGAATTAAACTAATGGGTAATAAAAGCTTGGAAATATGAAAATAATTGAGACTAAAATCGACTATAGTTTTGATACTCTCACAATTGCCTCCTCAAAATGAGAAAATGAGGTTCATAATATGAACAAGCCCGGAGGAAGGATGAAGAGTTTCTTGAAATGAAACGGCTGACTCTTTATTTCCAATTGAGACAAATATTGAGGAATTACTTAATTAAAAGAATGAATTATTGCCACATATGGGTGACCCTTCGAATAATTTGAATTATTAATCCAAATAAAGATAATCGATTCAAATAACCAAATAATATTAATTCCTTTTATGTGTATTAGCTAAAGGGGGTGGATTTTAATTTAATTTAAAGCAGTTAGGACTTTAGAATTAAATCAAATTATCATAGGGATTATTTAATTAATGAAGTTGAATACTTAGGAATTAATTATAGTGTGAGATTAATGCAATTTAGGGTTTTTGCAATTGACACCAAGTCAAATAAAGTAAGGTAGGAGAGAGAAAATTGCCTAGTAAAATAGGACTTTAATGATGTAAAATTGAAGAAAATGCACCAAAATTGATTGAAATTATAAGGTACCAATTTTGGGGTATTACAATATGCATATGATTAGTCATCATTATCTTATCTATATTTTATCTACCATGCTTGTCTACTATTTACATGCTACGATATGAACCTGCAAAAAAATATCTCCTTTTCCTAGGGGTGAGTCCATGGGTGCAAAACACTCTTAGGTAATTTTTCTCTACTTTATCTTGCTTCACCTTAATGATATGCTCACTAAAGTGGGTGAAAAATATAGTGTTTTAAAATTAACCCCTTGTAATATATCATTTCATAATGCCCAGGTACCATAGCAAAAACTAAAATTCCATGTAAGAATCAATGTCACTCCATCTACCTCATCAACTTGCCTATCTAAATTCTTGACCATGCAAACTATTTAGCTTAGGATATGTGTGTGCAATAGACATGGCTATACAATGGTAAATTATCTCATAATCCTATAGATTTGAAGATGGTGATTATGACACTAATATTACTATTTCTACAGGATATTGCTTCTTACCACTATTCACCAATGTTAGGAATTGTTCATCCTACATGAATCACATATTGCCTTCATTTGGTCTTCTTCAGGCTCTCTTCTAGGTGATTCTTATCTCTAAAAACCTCTCTCATCATCTTGGACAACTCTCATAGCTCTTTAGCACTCTCACATTGCAACTCTAGCACCTTTGTCACTCACCAACTTGATCTCACCTTCATCTCATCAAGCTCCAATTTTTTATCTTGGAAGGGGAGTTGTCTCACACTCATCTCATCTCATTTTATCTAGAATATCATAGCTTCTTGATCATATTTTCTTATTTATCTATTTTCTTTTATTGATTATCAATAATCTATTATATGTCTAGCAACCTTAGTTGTCCATGTAGGTGGAAATACTAAAACATGGGTCTAACTTGTTAGAGTAATAAGGTGTTTTTTTTAATAATTAGATCATATTAATTTAATTATAAAGTCACTTATTATCTCTCTTATTGCTTAAGATAAACTTTGGGCATATAATAATTAATTCTTTTATTAATTATTATTATGCAACCTAGTGTTCCTTTTAGGGTTTTGATATCCTTTTATAAGGATTGATCTCTCTAGTAATCATAAAAAATGCATTATATTGTATTACAATTATTATTTTGCATATCGAAATGTCTCCTCTTTCATGGATCATTGACTTCAGGCCTCCATAGTTGTTTGCTTCTCTCTTTCTCTAATAGGTATTTGCACAGAGGTGATTCTTGGGAGCTATAGGGTTGATTTTTTTATCAACTCCAATATGGTATCAGAGCTTAAGATATATATGCCCTTGTTCTTTTCATGAGATATTTGGTCTTATTCTTTAGATCTATTTTTTTTAAAGTTTTTTTTGGATCTGGGGGGCCTTTTTTATAGATATTTTGAGCTCAAACAAACATCATAGTTGAGCTAAGAACACCCAAAAACCCCTATTTCCATATAAAACTTGTAAATTTTGGGAAAATTTGACCTCTGAGGCAAAAAAAAAATTGCTTGAAGGTCAAAAAACCTTAGGCATGCATCACAAGGTGATGAAAAAAAAATCTTTAAAATAAATGGTTTTTTGGGACTGCCGCTAGGTGACCACTAATACATAGCCACCCAGCAACCATCTCCAAGCAGCAACCACCGCCCAACGACCTAGTGGCCACCATCACCCATGACAAACATTCATCTGCTAGTTAGCCCTTGTGCAAGTCACATCCGTGACCAAGGGCTCCAATTAACCCCCTTCTTTCTGGCCCTAGTCACCATAAAACCAGGGCCCCAAGTATTTTAGCCCCCATGACTTTAATGTTTTTTTGGGTGGTGACATACATATGACCATCATTTTTAAGCCCATGATCTATTGATGTCAACACTACATCAACAACCTTCATGTACCTTCTGGGCCCTTCTAGAGCACCTTGTGGTTTTTTGGCCATAACTTTCTCATGTAGTATCTAAATTGTGAAAAAAGATATCGTCAGATAGCTCTTTCCAAGCTCTATCTAGATCAAGAGGTTAGAGTTTTTGGTTTTGTGTTTTTTATGGATTTGTTTGTTGTCAAATTCATAAGAACATTTTTGCACTCCAGGAGCCATATTTTGTGCATCTAGACTCCTTTTTTGAAAAATGAGATATTGTTGGAAAGCTGGTTCTATGAACTTTCAAATTCTATGATCCTTATTTTAGGATTCTTCTCCGGGCATATTTTATTTATTTATTGTCATTTATGCACTCTTATGAATATCTTGGATGTTCTAGGTCCTAGGATCTTTACCTTATATGGGATGAAATGTCTTTTGATGCTATTCATGTTTCTGTAGCCTTTCTATCTTCTTTGAGCATTGTAGACATCTTTTTTAAGAATTTCATTTTTGCAAAAGCATTGAGATAAAGTGTGACTCTATTGTATGCTTGGGATCTTACACATCTTTGTGTCTTTTGTACTCACCCTCCATTTTAGAGTGCAATAAAGGGTTTGATGTTTACCTTTTTTTTCCATCTACATTTGTCAAGTGAGTGTTCCTTCCATGATAATAGCCTCATGATGTGTGTCAATGACACTAGCCTTTATATGTGTTTGTACTTTCTGTACACCTTATGTTCTTGGTTCTTCATCATGTAGTTCTTGTTGGCCATCCTTTTTAGTGTACCTATCACATCTCCCTTGTTTGTATTATGGAGGGGTTTCTCCTATTGGTTCTTATGCTTCCTTGTTTTTTTGGAGTGAGCTATGTATTTAGTATTTGTTCCTATGTACTATGTGGATGTAGTGGTTGGGTACCTATGCACTTCGGTAAGATGGATCATTTACCATATAGACAGTCTTTCATTCCTATTTTTATAGGAAATATTCCATCTTTGATTGATCATCTCTTAAATCTTTGGTATTTATGCCATTTTTATCTTTGAGTTCAATGTGTTCCTTTGTTTTCCGCCTGATTCGAGTAGTTTATTTTGAGGGCATCCATGCATATTAAAATATTCTCTACCTTGTCATGTTCTATTTTAGTGGAGGTTCTTCAAATCAACAATTATTCTTTGATAGTGTTTGCTTCAGTGATGTTCTTCATGTTCATTCTTTGTTCTTGTTTTATGGGACATTCTCCAGTTTGAAAGCTTCTTTAGTCCTTCACTAG
Source organism: Chamaecyparis obtusa (assembly GCA_027943335.1). Taxonomy (NCBI): domain Eukaryota; kingdom Viridiplantae; phylum Streptophyta; class Pinopsida; order Cupressales; family Cupressaceae; genus Chamaecyparis; species Chamaecyparis obtusa. Next base: position 158,997 of record BSBK01006564.1, read on the forward strand.
TCTTCGTCTCTTTTTGGAGTAGAGTTTCTCCCATGTGGTTTTCTCTATTTCTCTTCTTTATAGAGACTCTTTTGTAATTAGGTACCTAATCAGGCCTTTGTTGTGAGGACCCATTTGCTTTCAGTAGTTATTTCTAGGTTTTTAACTACTCCCTAAGTTTATATCTCAAGGGGGATGTTAGAGTAATAAGGTGTTTTTCTTATTAATTAAATCATATTTATTTAATTATTAAGTTAGTTATTATCTCTTTTATTGCTTAAGATAAACTTTAGGCATATAATAATTAATTATTTTTTTAATTATTATTATGCAACCTAGGTTTTTGTTTGGGGTTTTGATCTCCTTTTACAAGGATTGATCTCTCTTGTAATCATAACACATTCATTACATTCCATTATAAATATTCTTTTGCATATCAGAATATCTCCTCTTTCATGGATCATTGAGTTTAGGCCTCCGTAGCTTTTTCCTTATCTCTTTCTTTGACAAGTGTTTGCATGCATATGATTCTTGGGATATGTAGGCTTGATTTTCTCATCAACTCCAACATAAGTATGGCAGGCCTCTTAATCAAGCTCCCTCAACATTTTTCTTTTTTTTTTTGTGTACAGGTTTTGAATAGGGAAGGATAAATAAATCTTGGTATTTTTCAACCTACTATATTTAAGAGAAGTCCTTTTGTTCTCAAGTTGTAATAATTACTTTTTATACTAAAATCATACTTTCTCTCTCTCTCTTGCAATTAACCTACATTCAGTTCCTATTTAGTTATATATTTGTCTTGTAGGTTTTTGTCCTAGTTTTTGTACCCTACTTGTACATAGGACAAATGCACATAATGCTAGTATCTTGCATGTATTATACATATTGAGATGTTATTGGCATTGTTATCATTAATGTCAAAACCTTCATACTAGTTTCTTGGTGGTTTCAAATGGTTGATAGTATTGGTTGAATACTTGGGGTTATTAGTATGTTCTTGGTATAATATCAAGGTTTTGGTTTTGCATGCGGAATAGTTTCAATACAAGTAGGTTTGGTGTATAGTGTTGGATGTACATGTTTCTACTATAGAATGCATCTTTTGGTACATCTATATAATTTGGTTAGTATAGTTGCATAAAGTTTTTGTCAGTATTTTTTGACTGATATAGTTATAGTGTTGTTCCAAGGATTCATTTCTACCTAGAACTTCTTGAAGTTCATCAGATAGATTTTGCTATCTTTTTCTAGATAGGTTTCATTAATTCCTATCTATTTTTTTTTTATCAAGTCATTGAATTAGGTTTTGTGATCTGACAATTCCCTTATCTTTTAGAAAATATGATATGAGGTGTATGTATCTTACGTGTAACCTATATTTAGTTCATGTGGAAATGTTTTATAAAGATTTCTTAAGTATGACCCAAATTTAGGATCGGTGGTAACATGTTAAATGTAAATATTATTTCTTTTGTTGTGTAGATGACATTTATTTTGGTTGGGCCGACACATTGGGCTAGCTTATAGGGTGTATATATAAAGAGCCTGATATCTCTTGTATTTAGGGTGTAAGCAATTGAATAGATGTGTGAGTATATGTCAAAGATGGAAATAGAGAATTGAAGGTGATATAGTTTCATTCTATTTTGGTATATTTGGAAATGGGGTGTGTGTAAGAAGATGAGTGGTGATGAGAGCAATTTATGTCCCAAATTATGCCATATTTTAGCCTTCATATAAGCCTTCATGCTCATTTCAATATCCATTTTAATATTCTATTTTCTCCTTCTATGTTGCATATGATCTAATATATGAAAGTAATATTTAATCTAGTCATTAGATAAAGTATGTGAATACATATATGTGATTGTATTTATCTAGCATGTTAAGTTGCAGATCTTCTTGTAGCTGTTTCACCAATATAAAGCTCCGTCAACTTTGAAGGGATTATGAACCATTCTATTATTTAGATTGATAGTTGTACATGCAAACAATGTATGTCGTTGGTGTAAGGAATTGAGATATCAGATATTGTAGCTGAGATCTATTCCCAAGAATTACATGGATGCTAAAAAACTCATGCTACAGACAACTAAGTTGTTATTTCTGCTAAGGAGAGAATCATTTCCAAACCTCACGTGGAAATCAAACCAGAATATTCCAAACCATTTCAAAACCATACTGTTTGCAAATCATTTCAAAACCATATTGGTTGAAGACAATATTTTTGTTGTAAACAATAAAAAAATGTTACCTATTCTTGGCATGAAATACCTCCATTTGATATTTATTGCATAAACATTCATTTTCCATCTTACATCTCTTTGTTTTCATTGGGAGATGGATATTAAGGTGGGACGTGAATCACTATATTCTTATCACCTTCATAACAAACTTGTTGTTGTTTATGAAAGGAGAAACCCATTGATCTATTGTTATAACAGCAATCATTTTGGCCTACAATGTATGGCCAAGGTTTACATGAGTTATTAACTGCAGATCTAAACTTGTACAGTTGTTATTTACTGCATGTATATAAGCAGCCCTATGCAGATTGAAATGTATTATTCTCCCTTTGTTAAATCTAAAGAATGAAATAATACTTCTGTTGATTAATCCAATGTAGAAAGACACAGCCTGTTCACTCACCTTGCAGACTAGAGAAAGGGCCTGCTCTTGGAATGTTGTGTTGGACTACAACTGATTTGGAATCTGATTGAAGGATCTGTGATTAAAGATCACTAAGAATTTTTTGATTAGATATGGAATATGATTAAATCATTATTATGTTGTCATTGATGTCAACTAGTTTGACAGCACTTATCTTGTAAGTTACTACACTGAGACATCTGAAGTAAAGTGGAAAAGAGATGAAGAACAGAGAAATCTACATGAGGAAAGATGTACAAGACAGATGAGGATAAGGAACACATTGAGTAACTTTTTGATGAGTCTATGACTTGATGATATTGACTTTATTATGTTGCATTCATCTATAATGAAGTATAGAGTTGAAAGACACAAAGCAGTGTTGTCGGTAAATGAAGCATTTCTAGTATACACTGACGGAGTGTAGTGTATACCAACCGTAGTATTAACTGAGTAGTGTTCATCGACGCATTCTTTGTTAACCGAGGAGGATAGAATGAATTAAATGATCAGTTCAGCCGATAAGATTGATGAGCTGGCATGAGTATAACATCGAGGTAACAGACAATGTTTGTTACAAAGATCAACAGCTGACAAAATTCAAGGAAGATCTAACGGAGAAGATTGAAATGTGTTATTGACACAAGTACCGAGAAAGTTTTAAGTGGAAAAATCTATGAATGTGATTAAGCGGCAAAATCTGATGGTGGAGAAGAAAATGATTTACTTGTCTATATAAGAGAATAGAATTTATTTATAAAAAGAGCTGGAAGAAGAAGCTGCAGGAATTTCGCGTAAGTTTTCATGTATTCTGATCATACTAGTTAGTGAGAATCGAGCTGTAGAACAGTTATCGAGCTACAAAGAGCTATTACCAATGGACAGTAAGTTGATATAGTATTGAATTTGAAGTGAAATATTGATCAGAAGGATTTGTATGGACTAAATATTGATCTGTAATCTGCAATTGAAGTTGTATTTAGGTAGGTCATTTTACTGTTACATATTTAACCATTGTATACAGTCTAAATCTCTTAACCAAGTGGACTCTAAAAGTCTTATGATGTATCATTCATAGAATGAACATTGTTATCCTGTCAACCCCATAGTGAATGTTGGTTGGATGATAAATTCTAGTCTAAAATCCTCTAACAAGGTCACACCTGACAGTGTGTTTGTAACCTTTAACAGGGTTGAGTCTTAACTGACCTCACTTCAGAAGAGTGAACAATTTTGGGTTGCCGGTCCCAAGTGGTTTTTCCCTTTACAGGGTTTCCATGTTAAATCTCTTGTGTTATGTGTTGATTGTGATATTTGTTTTTTATCATTCTTTACATGTTACATGTTAGATTTGATCGGTAAATAGTTATAAGTATTAGATTGATAATCGGTAAAAGCACAGACAGTGAGAGATATTATTGCTTACCGACGAGCAGAAATTAAAGAAGATGTTTTGAATTATACATTTTGAATTGGGACACTAGATAACTGATTCACCCCCTTCTCAGTTATTCTAACAATTGGTATCAGAGCTTTGGTTGCTTGGAATAGAGTTTTAAGGACTTAAGCATAAAGGTCTCAAGATGTATAAGAGGGAAGTACCGAAACTAAACAAAGAGAACTTCGCAGTATGGAAAAGCATAATGAAGTTGGACATATTTGGAATCGGGAACTCAGCACTAGAGCTAATGGAGAATGGCTACATGCAACCGCCCACTGGTCCCCTAACTGTTGATCAACTGAAGGATAAGCATGAACACAATGTTACTATGATGGAACTTGCTATTGCTTGTATCGATGCTGAATTTGAAGATATCAAGACATGCACAACTACCAAAGGAACATGGGATAAATTAGCACAAATCTACAGTGGAGATCTAAATGTCAAAAGAGCCCGAGTTGAAAGTTTGAGAGGTAGATTTGATGATATGAGAATGAAAGAAGGTGAGAATATTGTCCAATATTCAAATAGACTCAAAGAGGTGGTACATGCTATTAGAGCATCTGATGGAGTAATTTATAATGAAACAGTGATAAGCAAGATTCTCAGAACTTTGCTACCAGTTTATGCAATCAAGATCTCTGCAATTCATGAAACAAGAGATACATCCAATCTTACTCTTGACACTCTAATTGGTAAACTTACAACCTTTGAATTAAACAACTTTGATAATAGTGTTGTTCCTTCTGTTGAATCTGCTTTCATGTCTTCTCTGAAGATTGGAAAGTCTAGCAACAATGGTAAGAATTGTGATAGTGATGACAATACCGATGATGAACTTGATGAGCTTGAAGCACTTATGGACTGAAGATTGCCCAAAGGTAAAGGAAGGTATAGAGGCAAGCTACCTTTAGCATGCTTTAATTGCAAAGAAGTCAGTCACATCGCTTCTAGATGTCCTCAGAAGAAAGATGATGATAGATCCAAAGACCGATCTGATGGAAACTATGGAAGAAGAGTCAAAAAAAGTTACCGACACAACAATAGAGACAACTGAGATGAAAAAGGCAAAAAGGTATGTTACATAGCCAAAGATATTGAAACTGAATCTGATTTTGATGATGATATAGAAGTTGTATTTGTTGCTATGAAAGATGACTCAGAAGAGGAAGAGAAACATGAAGAGTCAGCACTGATCTCTAAAGTAAGCAAAAATGATACATGGATCATAGACAGTGGCTACACACATCATATGACCGGTGATGTAGAGAATTTTGATCATCTTGTTGAATATAATGGAGGATCTGTGAGAATGGGAAATGATGCACCTTGTATGGTAAGAGGCAAAGGCTCACTGATGATCAATGATAGACTACAATGTGAAAATGCATACTGGGTAGATGGACTAAACTATAATCTGATAAGTGTGGTTCAATTGAACAACTCAGGCCACCAACTAGCTTTTGAGAGCAAAAAGGTGAAGATTTATGATGATGGAGGAAGACTTCTCAGAACTGGTACACAATCCAGAGGTAATCTATTTTATCTTGATATGGATCAGTCTTCTTGTTTGCTAATAAAGGATGAAGATGCTTGGTTGTGGCACTGAAGGTTATGCCATGTGAACTTTGACAACATGATCAAAATTAGTAGAAAGAAAAGAGTTAGAGGACTGCCTAACTTAACAAAACTTGATCATGCTATGTGCCATGAATGTCACAGAGGTAAGATGACTAAGTCTAGTTTTAAAAGCAAAGACCATTCAACAAAGAAGATACTTGAGTTGGTTCATACTGACCTATGTGGTCCTATGAGAACTCAGAGCTATTATGGTGATAGACATTTTATTCTTTTTGTTGATGATTACACTAGACTGATGACTGTTATGTTCTTGAAAGAGAAATCTGAAGCCTTCAAAATGTTGAAGTGGTATAAAGCTAAGGTAGAGAAAGAAACTGGAAAGGAAATAAAATGCTTAAGATCTGATAGAGGAGGTGAATTTATCTCTGATGAATTTACTAACTTTTGCAATGAGCATGGAATCAAAAGGCAGGTATCGGCACCGAGGACACCTTAGCAAAATGGCATTGTTGAAAGAAGGAATAGTTCTATAATTGACTGTGCTAGAACATTGATGATACAGAAGAATGTTGTTTAGACATATTGGAGGGAAGCTGTCAGCACAGCTATATATGTTCTTAACTGAGTACAACTGAAGAAGGACTCCAACTGAATACCTTATGAACTATGGTTTGGACACAAACCTACTATAAGTTATTTCAAAATTTTTGGAAGTAAATGCTTTATCTTGAAAGATGAAAGAAATGGAAAATTTGATTCTAAAGGAGATGAAGGGATATTTCTGGGATATTCCACTACAATTAAAGCATACAAATGTTTGAATAAGGTTACAAATAAGATTGTTGAAAGTACTAATGTTCGTGTTGATGAGTTTGATGATAAGTACACAAAGGAAAGTACTAAGGAACTGGAAGACTATGGTAGATTCACTTATATTGAATATCCAGAGTATCTACCAACATCGCAAGTAGTGTCTGTTGGCATTAAGCAGAATTGCCACTAGTGACAACACTTATTTGCATTCTGGGTGCAAACCGAGCAGACAGTGCAAACCGAGCAGATAGTGCAAACCGAGCAGACAGTGCAAACCGAGCAGACAGTGCAAATCGAGCAAACAGTGCAAACCGAGCAGACAGTGCAAACCGAGTAGACAGTGCAAACCGAGCAGACAGTGCAAACTGAGCAGACAATGCAAACTGAGCAGACAGTGCAAACCGAGCAAGTTAGTACGAACCGAGCAGGACAGTGTAAACCGAGTAACATCATGTCTACCGAGTCACCAGTATTTACCGAGTTCAAAACCTATCGAGTGATCAGTATGAACCGTGTCTTCACTTCTACCGAGTGCATGACGATGCCGAGTAATGCAGTGGACGCCGAGTATCAAAAATTCACCGAGTTAGTTTGAAGAAACTGTGTAACCATACTTGGGCCGACTTAGTAGCACTTATGTTTATTTGTCAAGCCGACTTTGTAATTATAATTGTAATTAATTGTTTAAGACTTGTATATAAACAATGTTGTAAAAATGTCAAGAAGTATGATAGAAGCATATATGTGAAAAAGGAAGAAAGGCAGAGATAAACGAATTACAAAGGGCTTCAGCAGTATAAGGAATAGCAAAGACAAATTCATCACAGAAGGTGATCAGTACATCAGCGAATCTCAATCAGCAATCCAGTTGCAAAGCAAGAGATCTATTGTTTCATCCTAACAGGTGAATCAGTACTAAATCCTTTAACCGGGTAGACTTAACAGTCTTTTGTAAAATCTCTTTACCGAGTGCATACTTTATTGTATGTTTGTAAATCCTTTAACAGGGTGGATTTAGCAATCCTTATTGCTCCTAACAGGGCAGATCATCAGAAGTGATCAAATTGTAAGCCTTAACCGGCCAACTTTATTCTACAGTATTAAAGCTTTGTGGGTTTCATCCCCACCCCAGTTTTACTTTCTTTTTGGAAGGTTTCTGGGTAACCAAATCTATGTGTCATTATTGTGAATGCTTTTAAGTTTCATGCTTTCTGTATGCAAAAGGTTAAAAGTAAATTACATGTTAAATTGAAAGTTAAATTGAAAGAAAATTTGGAGTTACTGATTCACCCCTCCCCTCTCAGTAACTCGGTTAATTCCTAAATATTTCCAACAATTGGTATCAGAGCAGCATTGGTTCTCAAGACAAAGCTTAACTAGCTTGAGCAAAGATCCAGGACAATGGAGGTATTCAAACTGAACAAGGTGATTGAAAATGAAAAGCTAGATCTGGAAATGGCCATAGCTAAACTCAAAGAAGCAAAAGAACATCTTTCCCAATCCCTAAGAAGAAGGAAGGAACTTGCAAATTAGATGAATGATCAGAATTACATTGAAGAAAAGATTGAAGATCTTTTTCCCTCAAATAACTCAGATGAAGCAAACAATGCTGTCAAAGAACTCCTAGAAAAGAATGGGTCTCTGCAGGAAGAAGTGAGAAAATTAAAAAGAGAACAAGAGCTACACTCTACAAGATTTTGTGAGATCTTGGAATAAAGAAACAAGTTGAAAGATGAATTAGATGGAAGGAACATTGAAGTCCAAAATAAAACCCTTCAGCTAGAAAACCTAATTGATCAGATCTCTCATACAAATGAGGAAATCCTGAATCTAAGATCAGAAATAGAAAGCACAAGAGAAGAACTAAGATCTGAAAAAGAAATCAATCTAAGATTGGTGGATGACCTAAACGCTGAAAAACAAATCAATGAAGGAATGCTGAAAAGTCAAGAAGACTTGAATCAGCTGTATGAGCGAAATCTTCATAGGCAAAAAGGAAAAGCAGGACTTGGATACAAAGGAGAAGGTGAATCCTCTAAGCAAGGTACTCAAAGAAATCAAAAACCTACTTGTAATCATTGTGGTAAAATAGGACATACTTCAAATAAATGTTGGAACAATGAAAAAGCAGAATTCAATGGAAAATGTTACAGCTGCAATCAACCTGGTCACAAAGCAAATGAATGCAGGGAAAAACCAAGATTCAGAGGTAATTGTCACAAGTGCAACAAACAAGGTCACAAGGCATCCGAGTGCAGATCCAAGACATTTAATCCAGCAGAACAAATTATGAAAGCAATGTTTGGATGGGACTACAACACCTGGTGTAGATGTCATTACTGTGGAGAATATGGACACATTGGCATGAATTGCATAAAACATCATCTAAGGAAAAGAGATACTACCATAAGATGCTTCAAATGCACTAAACTCAGTCACATAGCCAGAAACTGCATGAATGCTAGTGAAGTTGAAGATGGAAAGAAGAATGAAGCAACTACCATTTCTTCTACCGAGTTGCAGTCTCCTGCATCATCAAGTTTTCCAGCAGTAATTTTTCCAGTTTTTGAATCTTCAAGTGTAAATATTTTAAGTTCTCCAGTAGAAAGTATACCAGTCTCTATAGCCAGCCCTACTTTATCTACTATCACTACTACCAAGGCATTAAGTACAGATAAGCCTAAGGCTCTACCGAGTATAAAATTTTTGGGTAAGAATGTAGTAGAGGATATAGACCTAGATGAAGAGATAGAGATTCCTACATTGGATTTTGCAAATCTATCAGCGGACCAAATGCAAAATATAGGTGAGATCCTCCAAAGGAAAGCAAAACAAAAGAAGCTTAAAGAGGAGAGAGACAAGGAATATCAAATCATCAAGGATGCTAAGGACATTTTGTCTGATGCATTAGGTATTAAAGTAGACTCCTCCCAACATGTTTTGCTACAATTAGCAGAAGCAGTTAACAAATACAATGAGGATTCATCTGGGACAGAAAAGTTAGTTGAAAGAGCCGAGAAGAGATTCAACAATAAAGTGCTTGAGCACATTGCTCAGCACATAGCTATTAACCAAGTAGAATTGTCTTCAGTTTTGTCAAACATTGAATCTATCTATTCGAATGCTACCTCTCTTTTGGCCAGATTGTGCAATATTGCCGAGTTCACAAAGGATGTTAAGGATAAAATGAATAAAATGGATGAGGATATGAAGATTAGCATACAGAAGCTACAACTTGAACCAAGTTCAAGCTCTTCTCATCACATGAAAATCTCACACCTATCAAACATGCAGTCTGATCTACTGAAAGAAGACACAAGGATCCGGTCCACACTGCTAGACATCCAACACATGATCCTTCCCATCATGAATACAATGTATAAGCACATTGAACATTCCAAAACATTGATTCATGACAATTAGTTCTCTATAGCAGATCACATGATTGAACTCTCTGCAGAAGTCCAAATTGCAATCCAAACATGTAAGATTCTGCAAGAAAGTTGGGACAGAACCCTGGCACTAATAATGAAGGTACATTCTGATTTTCTATCAAATTTTGGATTCTCTCTGTAAATAACTTGTATATACACCTTTGGCATTATCGTCAAAAAGGGGGAGATATGTATAGAGGGAGATATATGTATAGAAGAAGATTTGTATAGAAACAGTTAGCACATTGAAAGGGGGAGATAATGTATAAAGCTCTATAACAAAAACAAATTTTGAAAAATCAAAATAAAACTCAGCATGATTCATGTATATAAGTTTTGGCCAATAAGTGTTTTTGTCACTAATGCCAAAGGGGGAGATTGTTGGCATTAAGCAGAATTGCCACTAGTGACAACACTTATTTGCATTCTGGGTGCAAACCGAGTAGACAGTGCAAACCGAGCAAGTTAGTACGAACCGAGCAGGACAGTGTAAACCGAGTAACATCATGTCTACCGAGTCACTAGTATTTACCGAGGTCAAAACCTACCGAGTGATCAGTATGAACCGTGCCTTCACTTCTACCGAGTGCATGACGATGCCGAGTAATGCAGTGGATGCCGAGTATCAGAAAGTCACCGAGTTAGTTTGAAGAAACCGTGTAACCATACTTGGGCCGACTTAGTAGCACTTATGTTTATTTGTCAAGCCGACTTTGTAATTATAATTGTAATTAATTGTTTAAGACTTGTATATAAACAATGTTGTAAAAATGTCAAGAAGTATGATAGAAGCATATATGTGAAAAAGGAAGAAAGGCAGAGATAAGCGAATTACAAAGGGCTTCAGCAGTATAAGGAACAGCAAAGACAAATTCATCACAGAAGGTGATCAGTACATCAACGAATCTCAATCAGCAATCCAGTTGCAAAGCAAGAGATCTACTGTTTCATCCTAACAGGTGAATCAGTACTAAATCCTTTAACCGGGTAGACTTAACAGTCTTTTGTAAAATCTCTTTACCGAGTGCATACTTTATTGTATGTTTGTAAATCCTTTAACAGGGTGGATTTAGCAATCCTTATTGCTCCTAACAGGGCAGATCATCAGAAGTGATCAAATTGTAAGCCTTAACGGGCCAACTTTATTCTGCAGTATTAAAGCTTTGTGGGTTTCATCCCCACCCCAGTTTTACTTTTTTTTTGGAAGGTTTCTGGGTAACCAAATCTATGTGTCATTATTGTGAATGCTTTTAAGTTTCATGCTTTCTGTATGCAAAAGGTTAAAAGTAAATTACATGTTAAATTGAAAGTTAAATTGAAAGAAAATTTGGAGTTACTGATTCACCCCTCCCCTCTCAGTAACTCGGTTAATTCCTGAATATTTCCAACAATGTCAACCAATCAGTAGGGAATCAATGCAATACAACAGGCACCTCAAACTGATGAACATGAAGAAGCTACCGAGCAAGGAAATGACCCTGAGCAGGATGAACAAGAAAGGAGAAATCAAGTCTTGGCTAGTTTTGTCAGAAGACACCATCCTGAAACACAAATCATTGGAGACAGACATGTTGGAATGCAAACTAGAAGCAAAACAAGACAAGGTACATGTTTAATTTGTGAGTTTGAGCCTAAAACTGTGAAAGTTGCATTGGAGAATGAAGAATGGGTTAACGCAATGAAAGAAGAAATAGAACAAATAGAAAAGAACAAAACCTGGTCCTTAGTACCCTGACCAAAAGATAAGAATGTTATCGGTACTAAGTGGATTTACAGGAATAAATTTAATGAAAATGGTGAAGTCACAAGAAATAAAGCTAGATTAGTATGCAAGGGATATGCACAAGAAGAAGGCATTGACTATGGTGAAACATTTGCACCTGTTGCTAGATTAGAAGGAGTTAGAATGCTACTTGCATATGCTGCACATAAGAAATTCAAAGTCTATCAAATGGATGTGAAGTCAGCATTTTTGAATGGTATACTTGAAGAGGAGGTCTACATTGAACAACCTAAAGGATTTGTTGATCCTGACAATAAAGACATGGTATGTAGATTACATAAAGCTTTATATGGACTAAAGCAAGCACCAAGAGCATGGTATGAAAGATTGCATACTTATTTGTTAAGTATTGGATTTGTTAGAATAAGTGAAAACAGCAATCTGTATGTGAAAGGTGAAACTGATGATACTATTATCATTGCTAAAATATTTGTTGATGATATCATCTTTGGTGGCTCAGATCTTGTCTGCAAGACATTTGCTGATGAAATGAAAAAGGAATTTGAAATGTCTATGTTCTGAGAGATTAAATTCTTTCTTGGACTACAAGTGATTCAGCAGAGTGATGGAATATTCATCACATAATCTAAATACATAAAGGAAGTACTGAAGACATTTGGCATGGAAGAATAAAACTTGTAGGAACACCGATGGCTACTGGATGCAAATTGACAAAGGAGGATGAAACTACTGAGGTAAATTAGACACTTTACCGATCCATGATTGGTAAGTTAATGTACGTAGTTCATAGTAGGCCAGATATAGCACATGTTGTGGGTATAGTTGCAAGATTTTCTGCTAATCCTAGAGAATCACACATGATAGCTACAAAAAGGATCTTAAGATACTTGAAGAAAATAGACAGTTATGGATTATGGTATCCTAAGGAAGGGAAGTTTGAACTGAAAGTTTACACCGATGCTGATTGGGCTAGAAATGTGGTTGACAGAAAAAGCACCACCGGAGGAGCATTTTTCTTTGGTGAAAGACTTGTAACCTGGACAAGTAAAAAGAAAGCTTGTATTTCTCAGTCTACAGCTGAAGAAGAGTATGTTGCTACTGCTATTAACTGTTCAAACATTGCATATATCAAACAAGTGTTGGAAGGAATGAATGAGGTAATCACTGACCTGGTGATCATATACTGTGACAACACTAGTGCTATTAATATTTCAAAGAATCTTGTGATGCACTCTAAGACAAAGCATATATCTATTAAGTATCATTACTTAAGAGAACAAGTGCAAGAGAAGTAAGTGAAGTTAGAATTTGTTACATCTAAAGAACAACTTGCTGATATTTTTACAAAGCCTCTACCGAAGGACACATTTGAATACTTGAGGACTAGACTTGGGGTTCGTCCCCTGTCTATCGATCACTAAGGTGATCTGGATGTTTCATCAGCCTACTTTTATCAGAAGATCATTCATGTTGATGCAGCATAGTTCACACTTTGAATCATGTTCAAGGTTGTGATTAAGTTTAAGCACTTGAACTGATGAGATATCAGTATATAGAGATACAAAGGAAGTACTGGACACCACAGAGAGTTACTTGGCTACTACAGAGTTGATTGTTTATTTGTTTCTTTGGCATTTTTGTCAAAGGGAGAGATGAACAATATGAAAGGAATGTACAACAATGAAAGGGAGAGAGAACTATCTAAGGGAGAGACAATCTGAATGGAACAGAAGAACTAAAAAGATTACAACTAGAGAAAGGTAAAGTTGTATTACTTAATGCTGGTTCAGTAACGTAGTGATTAAACATATTAAGTCTATTCGACTTATAGCATTTGTTCACAAAGTTTTAGAATGTATGTTTGGTATGTGTATGGTACATTTCATATTACTTGAGTTGCCATCAATGCCAAAGGGAGGGATTGTTGGACTACAACTGATTTGGAATCTGATTGAAGGATCTGTGATTAAAGATCACTAAGAATTTGCTGATTAGATATGGAATATGATTAAATCGATATTATGTTGTCATTGATGTCAACTAGTTTGATAGCACTTATCTTGTAAGTTACTACACCGAGACATCTGAAGTAAAGTGGAAAAGAGATGAAGAACAGAGAAATCTACATGAGGAAAGATGTACAAGACAGATTAGGATAATGAACACATTGAGTAACTTTTTGATGAGTCTATGACTTGATGATATTGACTTTATTATGTTGCATTCATCTATAATGAAGTATAGAGCTGAAAGACACAAAGCAGTGTTGTCGGTAAATGAAGCATTTCTAGTATACACCGACGGAGTGTAGTGTATACCAACCGTAGTATTAATCGAGCAGTGTTCACTGACACATTCTTTGTTAACCGAGGAGGACAAAATGAATTAAATGATTAGTTCAGCCGATAAGATTGATGAGCTGGCATGAGTATAACATCGAGGTAACAGACAATGTTTGCTACAAAGATCGACAGCTAAAAAAATTCAAGGAAGATCTAACAGAGCAGATTGAAATGTGTTATTGACATAAGTACCGAGAAAGTTTTAAGTGGCAAAATCTATGAATGTGATTAAGCGGCAAAATCTGATGGTGGAGAAGAAAATAATTTACTTGTCTATATAAGAGAATAGAATTTATTTATAAAAAGAGCTGGAATAAGAAGAAGTTGCAGGAATTTCATGTGAATAAGGTTTCATGCATTCTGATCATACTAGTTAGTGAGAACCGAGCTACAGAACAGTTACCGAACTACAAAGAGCTATTACCGACGGACAATAAGTTGACATAGTATTGAATCTGAAGTGAAATATTGATCAGAAGGATTTGTATGGACTGAATATTGATCTGTAATCTGCAATTGAAGTTGTATTAAGGTAGGTCATTTTATTGTTACATATTTAACCATTGTATATAGTCTAAATCTCTTAACCGAGTGGACTCTGAAAGTCTTATGATGTATCATTCATAGAATGAACATTGTTATCCTATCAACCCCATCATGAATGCTGGTTGGACGATAACTTCTAGTCTAAAATCCTCTAACAAGGTCACACTTGACAGTGTGTTTGTAACCTTTAACAGGGTTGGGTCTTAATCGACCTCACTTCAGAAGAGTGAACAATTTTGGGTTGCCAGTCCCAGGTGGTTTTTCCCTTTACAAGGTTTCCACATTAAATCTCTTATGTTATGTGTTGATTGTGATATTTGTTTGTTATCATTCTTTACATGTTACATGTTAGATTTGATCGATAAACAGTTATAAGTATTAGACTGATAAGCGGTAAAAGCACAGACAGTGAGAGATATTATTGCTTACCAACGAGTAGAAATTAAAGAAGATGTTTTGAATTATACATTTTGAATTGGGACACTGGATAACTGATTCACCCCCCTCTTAGTTATTCTAATAGTTTGGTGAGGTTTTTAATATTGTAAATTATTTTATATTGCACGCTAGTGATTTTTGTAGCTTAAGTTTGGTGTGTTTGATTTGCCGTAGAATAAGATTTCATTTTAAAATAATAGTTAGTTCATATTAATACATTTACACTCTGATTAATATCATAGTTGGGTAAGATAGATTATCACGTTCTCATTATTATGCAAATTATTAATAACAACTAGCATATTCTAAATTTTCTATCATATTTTCATTAAGAGATAAATCAATATATCTATATCAGATTTATATTAGTAAATTATTATATTAGATTAGTTATATGCATGGTGTTGGTATTGTTTCTTCTAGATTAGTTGGATTTGTGAATTGTTACATTTGTTATTATCATTGTTTCTGTTTCTAAGGTTCTTGTCGCCAGGAAGTGACAGTTCCTGTCATTGGGATTTATTTAGTTTTTCATAGATTCAATTTCGCGTGTTGTAGCTACATTCATAATCTCTCATTTCACAACTATCATCCCTTGATGGCATACTGCTCGGACACCTTTCACAAGCTTATGCTCTTGGATTGACATGTATAGACCAGCCAAACTTCATCATAAAATTGTTAATTTTTTTGTTATTATTTGCCCCAGTGTTGGCCTATCAAGTGGTACAAAGAGAATTCCTTATATAATGTTAAGCAAAATTTTGGTGTATGCTAGCAGAGGGTATGTATTAGATCTTTATTATTGATAATAAATGTTCTATAAATTGTAACTATTTCATGCATAGTAAGCTAAAATTATATCATTTTACATTTTATCAATAAAATATTTTGTAGTATATTTTTTATATTAGCAATGAGCCTATTTGTATTGGTAGTTGGCCTTATTCATTTTTTAGGGTAGTTATCCCAACCAACAGTGAGCCAAAAAATAATGAGAAAACTAGAAGTAAGCCTTTTTTTAAATCACCTTAAGTGTTGTCACCTTAACAGGTTTTCATTTCATGATAATTGGCTTATGTGTGGTTTTCCTAGTTTGAGTTTCAACGTAAATTCTAGTTTTCAATGTGTTGATGGTTTTGTGCTTTTATGTTTTTATGAATTATAATTATTTGAATGGTTTATGTGGTTACCAGTTTAATAAATATTTTATAAGTTGTTTGTGAATAATTGATTCACCCCCCCCCCCTCTCCCCTATCTCATTTATTCAACCTATTCATCAATTGGTACCATATCTTGGTTCCTTGCACATGGACCTTAATTGCTTGAGGGAGATATTGGTTGTTTAAATATATTGAAGGAAAGTACTACTTTGATGAGGATTGTCATATCATAATTAAAGACACTAATTGCATTGAATTACAAAATGGGGAGTTGAAATAAAAATGAGGGAAGAAAGTACATTGATGAAGGGTGCTCCCCTTAATACCACAAACACTTAACAAAAATAGAGAAACAACAACAATAATATGCAAGAACAGAAAATTGGCTTCTTATTATCTCCACAAATGTGGAATTACAAACTTTCAGAATTACAATATGCAAAGCCACATGGGCATTCCCTTACAATATTCTATAGGACAAAGCCTCGAGTCAATACCCAGATCTACTACCCAGAACTGTCCTAGACAACACTACGGGCCTTCTTTATATAGGCAATTTCCACCGCCCGAGAAGGTTCTAGAAATTTAGCCCTTAGGGCCGACCAAACTTAGAATTATTTTATTTTACAATTTATTACATCAAAGTCAGCTCAAAATGAGTTTTGAAACCCAAACAGAAATTTTGAAGAAAAATTGTTTTCTGCCATTTCAGGTGACCCAACTTTCGAAGACCATAAGTCATCACCCATTGACCTGATTGGCTATTATAACCCCATTCTAGAAATGCCACGAAGCGCTCTACAGGCTTGACTTGTGCAAAGCACCCGTCACCCAAATTTTCAACCTCATCCGGGGCCTCTAAAGCCTTCAAAACTGAGTTCAAAGTTTCTGTACCCTGCTGCCAATACTGAAAATCTTCAATATCTTCAAAACTAGACCTGATCTAGCCATGAAACTTTGTTGGCAGGCTGATATGACTGAGATGAACCTCCATATGTAAAATCAGACATTCCGAGATCGTAAGACCAACTTACTAAAAATAGCAAGTTTCCATAAATAGCAACTCTGCACAAGATAGCCCTTATTGAATACAAAAACAGAAATATTTTTGGGTGATGCAAGATTGCTCTTACACCCAGGATGCTCCTGCATCATACATGCATCTCAAAGCTGAGGGGATAGATCAGAGGGTTCAAGCAAAAGCACTTGGAATTCAATCAGGAATTGAAGGAATCAAAATAAAAGATGGAATATTTAGAAAATAAGCTAACAAACAAGAAGATATTGAGGAATTTATCAAAGATTGGTTCAAGAATAAAATGGAAGGTTGGAAGAGGGTTGAAGAATAAATGAAGATTGAAATAGAGGAATGAAAGAAATGTGAAGAGAATCTGAAGGATATCATCAAGATGAAGTTAGATGAAAACAAGAAGCTGGATTAGGAGTGAAGGAAGATGAGACTTAAACCTAAGGTTTTTGAGAGAAGAACTATTTCAGAATAACTTTTGGCCCTTCATAAGAGTTACAAATATAAAGAAGGATAAGGGTTTATCATTGATTGTTAAAATATGAAGGACAAAGGAAAAGAAAGGGTAGTCATGTTGGATTACAGAGAGGGGGGGTGAATCGGTAATCCTGATCACAATATACCTATAAAAATTTTCTCTAATTAACTTGGTAACTACTCGGTAGTAACATAGTTATCTATTTACCAACAATAGTAAATAAACTATATCAATCAGTAAAACATACACATAAAACATTCACAATGTGTAACACCAATATTTAATGTAGAAACCCAGTTATGAGAAAAAACACTGTAGGAATTGTAACCCACTAAGAAATATACTCTTCTAAAGTACACTCAGTTAAGAGTCAATATGGTTAAAGATTATAATGCACATTGTTAGACCTGTGACCCGATTAAGGTATTTACCTTAGATCTATTAGCATCTTTAGCCTATTAGGAGTGGCCTGATTAAACATATTTAAACACTCTTTTGGAATGCCACCTTTCTTAAGGATTTACAATAAGACTGTTAAGTCCACTTTGTTAATAGATTTCTCTATTACAAAATCTAGTAAGAAATAATAATAAATTTGACCTATAGATGTGCAACTATCTTTTCTCAATCAAATCCTTATGCACTCTTCAATCTTCACTTCAATTCTTCATCTTCCACTAGCTTCAACACTTCATCAAATCATTGTTTTTCCTACTTGGAATCTCAATATTCCTTCTCCTTTGGAATAGTTGTACCTAACCCTTCAACTATTCAGTTTGCTAGCCAATTTTTCATATAAGATCATCCTTTATATAGACAATTTTTTCCTCTTAATCTCATTTATTACATTTTCCTTTAATCAATCTTGACTGTTCAATTCATTATTCATCAGGTCTAGATCTCAGTAACACATTTCATTTTCACCTAGGAAATTGAACTTTTCTAGGAACTTGTTCCATCTCCTTTTGTCGCTTAGATCTTCCATAGATCTTCATCTTGAATTTTCATAACCTTAGATCTTTGTAACTAACTTTTCTCATAATCATTATCATCTAGCTTATCATAGCTAATTATTAAATGTTGATTCCATCTGTATTTAAAACCTTTTTCTTGCTCGGTGTTATTTACTTATAATTTTTGTTATATCTCTCGGTACCTAAACCTATCCACTTTATCGAGTGATGTTTTTTTTACCTTTACCTTACCGAGTGACTTTTCCATCTCGGTAGTCAAAACAACTTATCTTACCAAATTATCAAATCTTTATCACCATACTTTACCGACATAACATAATCATATATTAGATAGAAAACAACTATATAAATATAATTAAATCATTGTCAAATCTGTATCATTTTCCCATTTAAGTGCTATATCTTCACAACTCCTCATTTCTTCTTCTCCTTATTTCATTCATCTTATATCATCACTAAATGATATGGAAACATAATATAAACTAGAAATCAATTGCTTGACATCAATGACAAGACTATAACTTATCTAAATATTCTTCTTACATCATGTAAACCTCTGATCTTGGTTGGTCTTTACCATCAACTCTATCATATAATCAATCATCAACATTATTAGCAATTATAATAATAGTTTCCCTCTTTTGCATTGATGTCAACACTAAAAAATTTAGTGTTTAATTGATGATGGTACATTTCACTATCATTCATATTCTAAACTCCCTCTGAGTATTAACTTCTCCTTTTCTAATCTTTCATTTGTAGTCTCTTCTCTTTTTTATTTTGTCAATCAACATTCTCTTATACATCTCATTTGCTATTCTCATCTGATTTGTCTCCCTCTTATTGTATTCATCTACCTTTGTCATCTAAATTTTTGAATTTATATAATCATCTCCCTCTGAGAACAATTCAAAGAAACATAAACATTGCAGATATACCTCAAGTATATAGATTTTTCATTACACTCATGAACATCCTTCACACCTTCAAGCTTCACCTAAAGAGTGAAATACTAGAATCAACTCACAAGATTGATATTCTATTGAGTCAATAAATTTATGCACCATGCATCTTTCTTTAATGTATATTGGATAGGGGAAGAACCCCTAACTTACCTCAAAGATACTCAAAAGCATCTTTCAATAATGGTTTACTAAATATATGAGCTATCTTCTCTTTACAAATCACATATTCCAATGTCACATTCTTATCTTGTACTTTCTCTCTCAAGTAGTGATACTTAATAGATATCTAATTTTTCTTAGAACACATCACCAAATTCTTTGATATATTAATAGCACTGGTATTATAACAATAAATTGTAATAGGATTAGTAATCTCTTCATGCATACCTTCCAGTAGTTTTTTGATCCATACAATATTAGAAAAATTCATGGTTGTTGCCACATACTTAGCTTCAAGAATAGATTGTGAAATACATCTCTATTTCTTTCTTAACCATGTCACTAGTCTTTCTCCTAAAAAGAAAGCTCTACCACTAGCACTTTTCCTATCATCAATATTTCCTACCTAGTCAGCATTAGTATAAACCTTAAGATCAAAATTTCCTCCTCTTGTGTATAATAGACCAAAATCTTCAGTCCCTTTCAAATATTTGAATATCCTCTTAACTACAGACAAATGTGTTTCCTTGGGGTTTGTTGAAAACCTTGCAATAATACTAAATGAATGTGCAATGTCAAGTCTACTATGTACAAAATATATTAACTTACCAATCATGGATCAGTTAAGTATTTCATTCATTTCCTTAGTATCATCTTCTTTTCACAATTTAAAACTAGTAGTCATCAGTGTTCCAACTGGTTTTGAGTCTTCCATATTGAATGTTTTTAGGATCTCCTTGATATACTTAGATTGATTGATGTTGATCTCATATTTAAATTTTTGTATTTGAAGTCCAATGAATAATTTGATTTCTCCTATCACAAACATCTCAAATTCCTTTCTCATTTCATCAAAAAATGACTTAGACACTCTCTCATTACCACCATATATAATATCATCAACAAATATCTCGACAATCAGAATTTCATCAAATTTATCACATTTCAAGTATAAATTATTATTATCACTAGTCCTTTCAAGTCCAATCTTAGTTCGAAATAAGAGTCCAGTTTTTCATACCATGCTCAAGGAGCCTGCTTCAATCCATGTAAAGCTTTATACAATTTGCAGACCATGTTCTTATTGTTCTTGTCAAAAGATCCATCAAGTTGTTCAATGTAGACTTCATCTTCAAGTATTGCATTCAAAAATGCAGATTTAACATCTATTTGATAAACTTTAAATCCTTTGTGACTAGCATATGCAAGGAATATCCTAACACTTTCTAATCTAGCAACAGGGGCAAAATGTTTTACCATAGTCAATACCTTCTTCTTGTGCATACCCTTTGTAGACTAATCTAGCTTTATTTCTTATCACATCTCCTTTCTCATTGACTTTATTTCTAAAAATCTACTTTGTTCCTATCACATTCTTATCTCTAGGTCTTGGTACCAGTGACCATGTATTATTATTTTCAATTTAATATATTTCTTCTTTCATAGAATTCAACCAATCTTCATTCTCTAGTGAATCCTTTACAAATCTATGCTCAAATTTAGAAATCAAGAAAGTGCTATATTTTAACTTACTTCTTGTCAACACTCTTGCATTATTGTCTCCAATTATTCTTCTTGGTGAGTTGTGTCTTCTCACATACTTTTCTAATACGGTTTCAATAGCTTGTTCTTCATTGTTCTCATCTCTCAATGGACATTCATTTTGTTCATTGGTTCCTCCTGGTTTTTTTCTCGATTATATCAACCAAATTTCCATATTGTACATAAAAAAATCTATTATAATGCTCAGATTCCTTTTTTTTATCCTCTTCATTCCTTTCAACAAATTCATAAACTCTTACATTTTCACTTTCAACTATCTTGTTACAATCCTTGATTAAACATTTGTATCCTTTACTCTTTGATGAGTAACCAAGAAATATTCCTTTATCACCTTTAGAATCCAACTTTCCATTTCTATAATCTTTCAGTACATAAAACCTACTACTAAATATTTTGAAATAAATTACATTTGGTGTGCGCCCAAAACATAATTCATAAGGTGTCTTGTTAATTCCTTTCTTCAACTATATTTGGTTGAGAGTGTAAATTGTAGTTCTTATAGCTTCTCTCTAGAATGTTTCAGCATTCTTTTTATCTATCAATAAAGTTCTAGCACAGTCAACACTAGATTTACTTGTCTCATCTATCCCATTCATTTGTGGAGTCCTTAGTAAAGATACTTGTCTTTTAATTCCATTCTAATTACAGAAGATAGTAAATTCATTAGAGATAAATTCACCTCCTCTATCAGATCTTAGACACTTCATCTGTTTACCTGTTTCTTTTCCAACTCTAGCCTTATACCACTTAAGCATTTGAAATGCATCATATTTTTCTTTTAGAAACATGACTGACATCATTCTTGAATAATCATCAAAAAAAAAAAAAAGCACCGATCTCCATAATAGCTTTCAACTTTTATAGGACCACAAAGGTTGGTGTGAACCAATTCCAAAATACCAGTTGTAGAATAAGATTTGCTTAAAAAAATTAACTTGGCCATCTTACCAACTTGACATTATTTACACATAGCTTTATCAGGTTTTCTTAAAATCCTGGTAGACCTCTTACTCTACTCTTCTTACTCACTTTAATCATATTATCAAAATTTACATGACACGATCTCTTATGTCATTACCATTGTATCATCTTAAAATGGAAGCACTTCCATGATAAGAGCATTTATCCCTCTGAGTAAGTGGTTTGGGGTCATGTTAAGCACCTTGATCAGGTCTTTTCATGTATTTGGCTTTCTCCCCGCTTTCCACTTCTTTCGGGCACTTGATTTCTTCATTCTAGGTGAAATTAGGGTTAGGATCTCGAGGATTCTCCTTAATTTCCCTGTTCCATGGCTCTTTTTTCTAGGTAGGATTCAGAAATAGGTCCTCCTGGCTTTCATCACAGTCATCATAGGATTTTATGTCTATCTCTGACATTTTGTCCCTGTCTGATATCATTTCTAGGTTTTTGGGCATCCCCGGGACCTCCTGACTTGGCTCTAACTGAATCTGGGCCCAGGGTCAAATTCAAGGTTGATCCTGACTAGGTCAGGATCAAGATCAAACCTGACTAGGTCAGGATCGAGGTCAAACCTGACTAGGTCAGGTCCAACCTTGATTTTTCCCCCCTCATTCAAATTTCTAGAATCCAAAATTTTTGGGATTCGAGCTTTCGGGATATTTATTTTCCCACCTCTGAGTTAATCATTTTGGGTTTCAGGATGGTAAATCCTTTAATTTCATTTAATCTAGGTATATTTTCTAAAGGTTAGGACCTAATTGGGATTTAATTCTCCAAGGTGGCCCCTCTAGAGGATTGTGCCCTAGTTCACTATAAAAGGAGGCCTTCCTCTCTCATTTTCACATCACATCTCAAGCAAATTCATGAGCAAGCTCTCAAGTGCAAGCAAGTTAATCCAATCAAGTTTTCAAAATCAAGCACTCTCAAGCAAGGTGATCAAGAAAGTCTTCAAGCATTCAAGTGTTCAAGCATTCATCCATCAAGGAGATCCATTGTTAGCTATTGAAGGATTCAATCTCTTTGGAGCCCCCTTTGATGATCCATCCTTCCACATTCATTCAAGCCTTCTCATATGCAAAGATCAAGTCAAGATTAGTGTTGAAGATCAAATGCCATTGATTGGAGACATCCTACATTCATCCTACATCCATTGAAGCATTCCTACTTGTGGATTTGAGGATTCGAATCCTCTACAAGGACTTCAACATAAGCGAGGTGATTTATTTCAATTACTTTGTTTATGCACACTATATTTCAATTCAATTTCAAGGTTAATTCCTAAATTAGGGTTTGACCAAGGCAAACCCCCCATACAATAAAAACCCCCATTTTCTTATAGGTATAGGTGTAGAATTTTGGATCTGAGAGCGAATTTGGATACCCTTTTCGGAAAACTTTCGAGATCTACAAACAGAATTCGAATCGGACTTCAAATAAAGAATGTAGTATTTGACCTTTTATGAGGGTCAAACCCGACTTGAGCTCATCTTGGAGAAATATTTTTGGGTTTTCTCTATCTCAGAATTTCCAGTCTAGAACAAGTTTCAAAATTGCTCGAAAGTAAACACAGACATCAGAATTTAACATTTTCCAGATCTGCCCTAATTTGAGGTTAGTATTTGTATTTCAATTATTTCATACTCCAAGCATAAATTTCATTCACAGGGATATATTGGATTTACTCTCTCTCTCTTCCATATTCTCCATAAATTGATTTGATTGTGTATTAACCTCTTGGTTGATCAAATTGGATCTCTTCATTGGGAATTTGGGTTAGGAGATAGATCTCATATTTCCCCCCTTTTCATTATATATCTAAATAGTGTTGAATCCATTTTAACCCTATTCAACCATACATCTTCAATTTTAGAAAACAAGCAAATTTTTGCATTAGTATCAAGATAAAATAAATTACCTCTTGATTGTCCTCTAGTTCCAATTAGATCTCCATCAACACCATAGATCTTAACTTTTATGTTTTGAAATTCCAATTAGTGGCCAGTATTGTTCGAATGTGAAACACTCAAAAGATTATAGTTTAGTCCTCTAACCCAATATGAATCATTACATTTCATCTTCTCATTCAACATAATAGATCCCTTACCTTTCACAAGACATGGCTCACATCATTGCCAAATCTGAAAAATCCTCCATCATACTCTTCTAGGTTATGAAATTTATCAATATCACCAGTCATATGATGTGAAAAACTACTATCAATAATCCAAGGGTTTGGTTTACTTACATTAGACACAAGTAATTTTTCATCTTCAAAATTTTCTTCATCGAAATCTTCCTTTACTGCAACAGAGAAAACTTCATATTCTTTGTTGGTATTATTAGATTCATCATCAGTTATACCTTCATCAACTAGGTAGCAAGAATCCTTTCCTTTATCCTTAAAATATTTGAATCTTCAAATTCAATTGTCTCTTTTATCATTCTTATCATTTATGTCATTGTCAAGATATCTAGATGCAATATGTCCAATCTTATTACAATTGAAACATTTCAATGGTAACTTACCTTTATAATTCCCTTTCCTCTAAGTAGTCGGTTAGCCGGC
The DNA here is from genome assembly GCA_027943335.1 of Chamaecyparis obtusa. Classification (NCBI taxonomy): domain Eukaryota; kingdom Viridiplantae; phylum Streptophyta; class Pinopsida; order Cupressales; family Cupressaceae; genus Chamaecyparis; species Chamaecyparis obtusa. Next base: position 183,823 of record BSBK01006564.1, read on the forward strand.
AGTGCTTCCAACTCTTCTTGTTCTTTCTCTTCATTTAGAATACTTTCATACTCAATTCCATGTAAACTACCATGATTATCTCTTTCCTTTCTTGATGTTCCAATGATCCAGATAACTTGAAGGTTTTCCCAATAGTCGGTAGACTATTATCATAATTACTTAGCTTAAATATAGTCAACTTTACAATTAGGGCTTCAAGAGAAACATTATTATTCGATATAGATCTCAATTCCTGAATTGCAAATACTCTAATAGCATACTTAAGAGACAAATTTCTCAAGATTTTACTTACCACTTCTTCATTATTCAGTTATTTAGCAGCACCTTTGATGGCACTAACTTTATTTATTTAGCTTCTTATATATTGTGTGATGTTCTCATTATCTTTCATCCTCATCTCATCATACTTTCCTCTCAAGTTGTCAATATTAGCTTTCTAAATATGTTGATCTCCTCCATAGATAAGTGTAATTTTGTCCCATGTCTCTTTTGAATTAATACAATCTTTGATATCATTGAATTTTGCATCAGATAGGGAAGAAACAATCTCTATCATGACCGAGTTATGTTCCTACTTTTCTTTCATTTGATCAACTATCAAGGGTCCAATAGGTGGTGGAGAGTATTCATTTTCTAGCAGATACATGACATATTCACCAATCCCAGATAGATACAATTTTTTTCTTCTTTTCTATGTTGAGAAAATTTCCTTGTTCAACTTAGGTACCACTCCGCTATACATCTTTAGATCTTTTACTCAAGTCTTTAAACTTATCTCTTTAGAATACTAATCTTTGATACCAATTGTTGGATTACAAAGAGTGGGTGAATGAGTAATCCTCATAACAATATACCTATAAAAATTATCTCTGATTAACTTGGTAACTAATCAATAGTAACACAGTTCTCTATTTATCGATGAAAGTAAATAAACTATATCAATCAGTAAACATACACATAAAACATTCACAATGTGCAACACAAATATTTAAAGTGGAAACCCTATTATGGGAAAAACCATTGTGGGATTTGTCACCCACTAAGAAATATACTCTTCTAAAGTACACTCAGGTAAGAGTAAATCTGGTTAAAGATTACTATGAACATTGTTAGGTGTGACCTAGTTAAGGGATTTACCTCAGATTTGTTAGCATCTTCACCCTATTAGGAGTGGCTTGGTTAAAGGGATTTAAACACTATTTTGGAATGTCACCTTTCTCAAGGATTTACAATAAGACTGAAGTCCACTTTGTTAAGAGATTTATCTGTTACAAATGCTAGTAAGAAACAATAATAAAATTAACATAAAGATGTGCAGCTATCTTTTCTCAATTAGATCATTATGCACTCTTCAATATTCACTTCAATTCTTCATCTTCCACTAGCATCAACACTTTATCAAATCATTGTTTTCCCATTCGGAATCTCATTGTTCCTTCTCCTCTGCAATAGTTTGTAACCCTTCAACAATAGTGGGTTACACTTTTTTGCCTAAATGAACACTGAACTCTAAATATGGAAAACAAAAAATGAAGTAAATTAGATTCTTTTAGGATTTGAATGGTTTTTTCTTTCTCCCATGAAAACTGGTATGTTGCTGAAAATGTCATTTTCAAAGAGTTACATTGTTTTCATAGAGCATAATTGTTTTCTAAAATAGATATCAATGTTCTTATTTCGAATTTAGTTTTGTAACATCCATATGAAGGGCATGCAATTGGTTTGACAAAATTATTATTATTATTGCATATTTTATTAATGTTTGAAGTTGACCAAACCGTAATTTTGTTATATCTTGACTACATAGCTTATAAGTTGTCGTGTATTTGTCCAATTTCATTTTTATTTTTTCTAATAGAAAGAGAACTTCAATACCTACAAAATAGATATTTTAAAGAATTTTGTTTTCTCTCATTTACTATTTTTCCATAAGCGTCAAACATAGAGGTAGACATACGGTGAAATATCTATGTTTAGTAAAACTAAAAATACAAATTCATCATAAACGTAATATATATTAACATTATAATCATTGGAAAGATTTTTCTGAGTATTAACCTACTACATAGATAGGTTTATTAAATGGATTCATTTGATGTGCCAAAAGATAAAGTCAAACACATTTTTTGTCAGCATTTTAATAGGTGTGAAGGATACTCCATTGTAGGTATGAACGAGGAGTATAGATGTTATATCAATGTTTTTATTTATCTAAGAGGCTTTGAGATAACCATTTTTAATTAATTCCTTCAAATGGAACCTCTCAAGGCTTAAATCATCATATTTTATTAAAAATTTGTTATTTCAACAAAAATTAGCATGTCTAAAAAAGTGTAACCCACTATTGTGGGGTCACCCTACAAGATAATCCTTTATATAGACAATTTTTTCCTCTTAATCTCATATATTATATTTTGCTTCAATCAATCTTGATCATTCAATTCATTATTCATTAGATATGGATCTCGATAACACATTTCCTTTTCACCTAGGAACTTGAACTTTTCTAGGAACTTGTTCCATCTCTTTTAGACACTTAGATCTTTCCATAGATCTTCATCTTGAATATTTATAACCGTAGATCTCTATAACTAACTTTTATCATAATCATTAGCATCAACCTCATCATAGCTAATTATAAAATGTCGATTCCATCCATATTTAATATCTTTTTCTTGCTCGGTGTTCTTTACTTATAATTTTTGTTACATCACTCGGTGCCTAAACCTTCTTCTTTACCGAGTGACCTTCTTTTTATCTTTACCTTACCAAGTGACTTTTCCATCTCAGTAGCCAAAACAACTTATCTTTCCAAGTTGTCAAATCTTTATCACCATACTTTATTGACTTAACATAATCATATGTTAAGTAGAAAAGAACTATATAAACAAAATCAAATCATTGTTAGATCAGTATCAGTTGCCCATTTAAGTTCTATATCTTCACAACTCCTCATTTCTTCTTCTCCTTTACTCATTCATCTTATATCATCGCCAAATGATATGGAAAAATAATATAAACCAGAAATCAATTGCTTGACATCAATGACAAGACTATAACTGATCTAAATATTCTACTAACATAATGTAAACCTCTTATCTTAGTTGGTCTTCATCATCAGCTCCATCAGATAATCAATCATAAATATTATTCTCAGTTATAATAACAAGTTGAAGATGAAGCAAACATTGAGATAACAAGAAAGGTCATAAATATTAATACATCTATAAGAAGGTATCTGATAAGGCAACCAAATATTCAAATGTACTTATCCATTAATGGTTATTGTTGCATATGCAATAATTTTGGTCATAAGGATGTTGAATATAAGATGGGGAAGGAATAAAAGGTTTAATACTTTAATTGTCATAAGGTTGGTCATAAATCAAGTCAATGTGAAGTTTAAGTTTTTTATCTAATTAAGAAGAGTGGAATGAATAATATGTTTTATGGGAATTACTATGTGTGTCACAATTATAGTCATAAGGCTAATCAATGCCAATCTAGAATTTACTTAGTGAGATTATGTCAGAAGAATGTTAATTATTTTAAATATGGTTAGATTGGTCATTATGCTAACTATATACACCTAAAATTGGTCAAAGATGAAACCTAATTAAATTTGAGTCATTTAATTTAATTATTTATCAAAATTTTATCAATTATGTAATTGAATTAACATTTGAATATATAGTTTGAAAGCATTAATTAATTCTAATTAATTTATATATCATGCATGGAAAGTTAAATTAATTCTTCCTAAAATGTCTTACCTACCACTACATGAAAAATCAAATTGACCAGTGGGAGACATGAAACAAGTGCACATAGATCGCTAATAGGATTTTCTATCTTGACCATTCAATCTGATGCAGGGGCATCCTGGGTGTAAGACCAATCTTGCATCACCCAAAAATATTTATGTTTTTGTATTCAATAAGGGCTATCTTGTGCAGAGCTGCTATTTATGGAAACTTGTTGTTTTTAGTAAGTTGGCCATACGATCTCAGAATGTTCTGATTTTACATGTGGAGGTTCATCTCAGTCATATCAGCCTGCCAATAAAGTTTCATGGCTAGATCAGGTCTAGTTTTGAAGATATTGAAGATTTTCGGTATTGGCAGCAAGGTACAAAAACTTTGAATTCAGTTTTGAAGGCTTTAGAGGCCCCAGATGAGGTCAAAAATTTGGGTGATAGGCGCTTGCGCGAGTCAAGCCTATAGAGCACTTTGTGACCTTTCCAAAATGAGGTTATAATAGTCAATCGGGTCAACTGGTGATGACTTATGGTCTCCGGAAGTCAGGCCACCTGAAATGGCGGAAAATAATTTTCCTTCAAAAATTTTGTTCAGGTTTCAAAAGTTATTTTGAGCTGACTTTGATGTAATAAATTGAAAAATAAAATAATTCTAAGTTGGTCGGCCCTAAGGGCTAAATTTTTGGAACCTTCTCGAGCGGTGGAAAATGCCTATATAAGGAAGGCCCGTAGTGTTGTCTAGGATAGTTTTGGACAGTAGATCTAGGTATTGATTCGAGGCTTTGTCCTACAGAATATTGTAAGGGAATGCCCATGTGGCTTTGCATATTGTAATTTTGAAAGTTTGTAATTCCACATTTGTGGAGATAATAAGAAGCCAATTTTCTGTTCTTGCATATTGTTGTTGTTTCTCTGTTCTATTATGTGTTTGTGGTATTAAGGGGAGCACCCTTCATCACAGTCTTGAAAGTGAATCTTGACCATCCAAATGGGACACATCATCAACCCCTAAATCCAATCATACATTGACTAGGGTTAATCAAACTCACCTCCTACACCTTGAGAAATCCTATTAATAGGATGCATAATTAGAGAAATTCATCTCCATTTTTCATTTATTATCATCATAATGCTAGGTTTCATTCATCATTTGAGCATCATTATTATAGTAAATTTAATTTAGTTTAATAATTGATAACATTATTAGAATGGAGAAACAACTTTGCATCTTAGTTTTATTTATCATCTAGCATAGGATTTGCATTGATCATAGCATAATTCATCTCATAATTCTCATTTTCTAGGTTGTCACTTGAATCTAATTTGCAAGTGAGAGCTTTAATCAAGTCCTTAGAATTAGAGAGCAATAGGACGCTTATGATCTTTCATGTCATTATTTTAGATAGTTTTATCAATTTCATTTGAAAGGTTATACTAATATTCTATATAGGTATTAAGTATTCAAATTACATACACACACACACTAACACATGCAGATGTAGTGGTGCTCTAGTAAATACTATAAATGGTAATAATGTTGCACTTTAAAGTGAATCTTAGAGGACTAACATGACATGGAAGAAGAAGTATGTTCCTGATGAAGAGAGCCTCGTAGTACCAGATCCTGATACTGGTTTTTTTTTTATGACTGAGCCAAATGCTTTAGCTCAATGGAAGTATTAACATACTATATCATTAGCGTCCCCTATCTTGAAGTGATATCAATTGTAACTAGTTTGTCTCTGGTATGTTAGATGAATAAATAATGATTGTAGATATGGCATATGATTGATGTGCATGGTATGTTTAGGTTGCGTGAGTGATAAAAAAAATTATGGGAAAAGGGAAATTATGTTGGATCATGGTTACAAAGGCAAATATTTGAAAGAATTTGGTACTTTATCAAGAAGAAATTTATAGGTTTTAAAGTAGAGTTTGAGAAAAATGTTTAAGAAGATTACTTGAGTGCAATAATGAAGTCCCAATTGATGGTTCCTGGTTTTGGGTCAATTGAATAAAGGATGTTGAAGGAGCAAGAGATGGAAAAATTTGATTGTAGTAGGATTAGGCAGTTAGAGATTAGTTTTTTAGCAAAAAAAATGAAGAGAATACATAATATTGGCTTAGATATATGGGTAGAATTCCCCTATTTTAATGATACGAAGTTTATTATGTTCTTGTTAAGTTTATTTTAGGATGAAAACCTAGTTTTTGACAAACCTTATTGGGTGACAAGGAAGATAATTGAAGACATCACAGTGATGTGCAGTATTAGAGATTTACCTAGAAAGAGGATGATCAATTATAAGCAATTTGAGGAGTTAACTAGAATTGATCATGATCGACACTCACTCTTTATAAATACCCTTCAAGATACAGTGCTATGGCATGTCTTACAAAATTTAGTTTCACAATTCTGACAATGTCAAGTTTAGGTAATGGCTATTTACATTACTCATAAATTTTTTAGGGAAAATATTGAACTTTATATGTGCAAAATAGTGGTGGACAATTTTCTTGAGATTGTGAAGATGATTATTGAAGAAGGTTATGGATTTATATGTGGATCATTAATCACATGTCTAATATTTTACTTTATAAGTCATTATCTAGTAGAGATAAAACTAAATGAAGGATCAACATCCCTCTTAGTAAATAGATATGCAGATACCTAAAGTCTTTAAAAAATAGGTTAGATGCTTTTAAAGCATATTTCAACTCAATACAGATGAGTATTTATTCTGATTTGGTAGTTTCTAGTGTTGTATTGGTGAGTTATAATGAGGAGGATTCCTCCTCCGATCAGAAAAACTTGGATATTTCTATTGGTGTTTCCTCTCTGAAACCTAAAAGGAGAAACACTAGTGTTAAAGAAGAAGAAGAAGAAGAAGAATGACACACGGTTTCTCTATCAAAATATGACTCTATGGCTATTGATATGGTTTAGTCCTTTTTATATAATGGTGAACTCGACATGATCAGTCACATATGGATTGGTTTCTTGTTGGTGAGAAGGATAGAGATAGAAGAGTTATTGATTGATCACTTGATCAGTAAGAAGAAGAAGAATGCATGGTTTCTCTATCAAAATACGACTCTATGGCTATTGATATGGTTTAGTCTTTTTTGTATAATGGTGAATTTGACAGGATCAGTCACATATGGATTGGTTTCTTATTGGTGAGAAGGATAGAGATAGAAGATTTGTTGACTGATCACTTGATCAATAAGAAGATCATTATTTCTAATGTGTGTGGTATACTACAAATTGAGTTGTTCAGAAATATTAAGAACAACTTATAGTAGAGTGGAGCTAATTGTAGAAGGCTCTAGGAGTCTATTGAGAAGAAGTGTACTACTGCAATGTAGAATTTATCTAGATTAATCGGTGAGACTAAGGAATTTTTAAAAGAGATTTCATATATATATAGTTATTTTCTTTGATGGCCTGCTATTGTTTACAATTTCAGAGGCTGAATTAAAGCTATTGTGAAATAATTCAATGAGCTGGAAAAAAAATGAGTCTCTCAAGGAAAAGGAAGAAAAATAAAGAGTAACAGTTGGTCAACTATAGGCTAAATTATTACTGGTGCATAGACAAATACAACATCTAGTGGACACGATCTAGTTGTTAAAGGACATTCAGTTGATCTTTGATTAGAGCATATAGCTGGTATCCTTGTTGACATAGAGAGTTATGAATGAAAATTTCAGTCTTTGGAATAGATTTCTTCTTTTGACATGCTGGTGGAGAATGATAGTTTGTTTGGCTGGATGGGTGATGTTGTTGTGAGTGGAAGAAGGAGCTTCACATTATTAAAGAAAGGTACAAGAAGGTTTTTAATGTACAGACTGTTGTATTTATTTGAATTTTCTAAGTTTTGGTTTATGGCCCTTTTCCATTGTGGAAAAAAGGGGGAGAGAAGGAGAAAAACAAAAATATGAAAATAAGTATAAATACTCAAGGGGATTCTTTTGGTTGTTTAGAATTTTAATACGTTGGCATCAATACGAAAGGGGGAGAATGATAGACATATTAATATGTTGTTGGCATTATTATCATTGATTTCAAAAGCTTCATACTAGGTTCTTGGTAGTATTAGTTGGTTGTTGCCAATATCGGTTGCATGCTTGTGGTTATCAGTATGTTGTTGAGTATAATATCAAGGTTTTAGTTTTTCATATTGAATAGTTTCAACACGTGCATTATTGGAGTATGGTATCGAATGTACTTGTCTCTACTAAAGAATAATCTTTTGGTACATCTATATAATTCAATGAGTTTAATTTCATAAAGTTTCTATTAGTATTTGTTGACTATTGTAGTTACTATGATCTTCGAAACCTTTTACTGCTACCTAGACATTCTTTAAGTTCATCAGATGGAATTTGATATCTTGTTTTGGACATGTTTCATCAATTTTTATCTATCGGTTTGTTTAGATATTTTGTTGACCAAGTAATGGACTTAGTTGTGGTGTTCTAATACTTCCCTTATATTTTAGTAAATGTGATCAATGAGGTGTATATGTCTTAAGTGTGACTTATATTTAGGTCATGTGGTTATGTTTTGTAAAGGTTTCTTAAGTATGATCTAGATTTAGGATTGATGGTAGAATGTTAATTATAATTATAGTTTCTTTTTTTGTGGCCAATATGTATTTTAGTTGGGATCACACATTTGGATCTTTATCGGGTGTACATATAAATAGAGATATCTTTTATATTTGGGGTGTGAGCAATTGAATAGATGTGAGAGTATATGTACGAGTTGGAAATAGATAATTGAAGGTGATATCATGCCAATTCATTGCATTACATTAGGTAATGATGTGTAAGAAGTTGAGTGGTACAGAGAGAAGGCCTTATATGTTGTGTTGTAAAAGTTTGTTGTATGCAGGAAGAGGGTCTATATTAGATCTCTCCTATCGGTGATTAGTGTATCATAAATTGGAACTATTTCATGCATAGTCAGCTATAATTCTATCAGTTCATGTTATATTATTAAAACATTTTTTAATATATCTATTGTATTGGCAATGAGCATATTTGTACTGGCAGTTATCCTTATTCATTTTTTAGGGTAGTTATCCCGACCAACAGTGAGTCAAACAATAGTGAACAAACCGATAGTGAATCTTTGTAAAATTACCTTAACTAGTGTCACCATAACTACTATTCATTTCATAAGAACTAGATTCTTTATGGCTTTTCCCACTTTCAATTTCCTCATAAATTTATGTGTTCAATGAGTTGATGGTTTTGTGCTTTCATGTTTTTATCAGTTATAATTATTTGAATGGTTTATGCACTTAGTGGTTCAGTAAAAAATTTAGAAGCTATTTCTAAATAATTGATTCAACCCCCTCTCAGTCATTCACATTGTTCAACAACATCTATGTTTTAATACTAGACTCACACTTGTGTCTTGGACAATAACATGAAAAAATTATTTATTTTCTCTCAACAATTTTTTTCCCAATTTTTAGTGGTCAGAATATTAATAAATATTAGTATCATCATGTCATTTTAGTTCCTTTAATTTACCTTGTGTTCATTTAAGCTTTGAGTTCTAATTAGTTAACTAATCTTATTGATCATCGTAGTTCACTAGAGCACTAGTTTAGTGAGGTGGCACAAGGGTCGATCCATTTTGCGAGATTTCATCAATCTTGAGGTTGGTGAATTCCCTTCTCCATAGTAATATGTTTCTTTATTATAGCATTGATGCATATCATAGAATTATCCTCAATGTCAATATGATCCCAAACTTTTGCAACACCGCTCCACTCCCATTGCCAAGGCCTTAATCTCTACTTCATTATTTTTTGTCATTCCTAACTCTCTAAAAATAGAGCTTGAGCATTTCTCCACTTTATTCTTGACAATACAATTTGAACCAGCCAAACTCAAATTACCTTTAGAAACACCATCATTTTTTCAATAAATTGTTAAAATTAATAAGTAATATATAATTAATCTAAATATAATTATATTATATTTATATTTTATAATTATATTATATTTATATTTTACAATAATTCATATATAATATAGAATACAATTTAATTATCACATTAATAATAATATTTAATAATAATTAATTAATTATAATGATTAAAATATATAATTATTAATCTATTTTATTTAAAAATATATCTATTTATCATTATTAATTAGACATTAATACTAGTTTAGATTTTAGATCATATTCTCTTTATATAATAAGAAAGTTACATGTGTTTTATCTTTTATTTAACAACACAATTATCTATTAACTAAGAGATAAAGATAATAAAGTTGATTTATTAAGTCCTAGTGTACTCAAAATATAAAAGTCAAATTAAAGTAAAAGAAAATTAATTTAAAGTGAATAAAAATTAAATAATAAATCATAAACAATAATTTAATATTTAATTTGGGGTTGGTATTCATAGTTTTTTAATTGGTTTGAGAAAACTATATGTAATATGTAATATTACATTAGTAGACAATAGTTCAACTATACTAATGAATAAATATTTTACCATGTGATTCAAAATAATAGAATTTTAAAAAATGGATATCAATTTTTAAATTACAAATAAACGAAAACTGATAATTAACAATAATTTACAAATGAATTTTTATTTTTTATTTTTTGATACATGGGGTGTCCCCGCGACCTAGCCCAGCGTCTTGTAGCCCGTATCTTAGGTACCTGTGTGAGCTAGGGCGAGACTAGTCCCCAAGGGGTGAGATCAGCCGCCCGCAAGCCGTCCCACCCAATTTACAAATGAAATTATTATTATTATTGTTGTTGTTGTTGTTGGAGGGTTCAGACCTGCGAGGCAACCCAGCGAGGCATGAAGCCTGCGAGCTACCAACCAGTGAAAGGCACCTAGACGTTTTAGGAACCCGGTACGGGCCCACTCATGCCTCAAACCTCTTCCGCTTAGAGCCAAGGACTGAGGAGCATCCACGCTGCCAAATTCACCTGAGGCACAATCCCAGCTTCATCCCTTATGATGTCGGAGCCTTGCACTCGGCAAGACTTGATCCCTGATAGGCTCGATGTGAGCCATTCAACTTCACGAACAGACCAAAAACTCATTGACAAATTATTATTATTTTGAATTACACAATTATATATTTTAAATCAAGTGCTAAGTGTACATAGAATACAAAGGTACCAATTTTCAAAAGTAACGTCAGTTTGATTTGAGCAAAAATTTGTTGCAGCCCAATTCAACAAATCCTGCGATTACCTTTCTCGGTGCTATGGATGGATTTCGTTTATCTTACATCTGCGATAGTGAAAAATTTACATGATTTTGAACAAATAGATGGAAAAAAATTAGAATGCATGCAGCGGCTTTGGGCCGTTAAGTAGGTAATATTAGAAAAAGTCAATTGACGTTGAACTGGTGTTAAGCAGTGAACTGGAGTTGAAGTGAGTTGAATAAGTCGTTTGCATGACGGTGGATGTAAAGGTAACTATTTTGATATTAGCGTACGCTTGATTTCAATCAATGGTTACATATAAATAGAATAGTACATCTTTTCAGGAACAAACCCCTATTATCTTAAAAAGAAGAAAGAAGGAAAAGAATGGAGATGGACAGTGCACTAATGAGAAGCATTGCCGACGAAAGATTCGGATGGAATGGGAAAATCAATGGTGCACAAATGATTTCTGAGTGCTGCTCAAATGTTCCGATTTCAGATTTATTAAGGGCCTTCAAAATAAGATATGGTGCAGTTATTGAAGGAGGTGAGCAGCCGGTGCCTCTAAATACTTCAACTCATCTGCAATTGGACACAATGGAGGAGGAAAATAGTAATACCAATCTCGATCATGACGTAATGGTGGAGATTTTGAGAAGACTTCCTGTGCCATCATTGATGAGGGCAAAGACAATTTGTAAAGCCTGGAACAGGGTAATATCGAACACCAATTTCAATGTCACTAACGAGGCACACCATTTTGTGACCCAACAGAACTGCCATGGAATTAGCTTCTTCTGTTCTGCTCTGAATCAGTGGTTTCCAATGCGTTTACCGTGGAACGAAAACACACGGAATCCTGCATTTCTTTACCTCTGTGCTGCTGCAGATGGTCTGTTTCTCTTTCTTGATATTCATAATGAGCCTATCATATTAAATCTCTTAACAAAACAGCAGAGATTCTTGTCTTCTCCAAAGAGGCAGATAGACAGAACAGCTGTTGAACTGATTGTCCATGCTGCCCACTTTGAAATTATTACTGTAGGTGTCTGTGAGAGATTTCAGCTCTACGATTCCAGGATAGATGAGTGGAAGGATATCCCTACTAAATTTCAGCTCTTTGGTTATAATACACATGATTGGAAGAGCACACTACACAATGGGGTGGCCTACTTTACGAATAACTATGGTCGTCATCTGGGTTGTTATGACATTGCCTGCCGGGAGTTCCAATTTAAGGAGATCAAAGGAGGGTTGCCTAAACAGATAGATGATTGTGAATGGATAAATAATTTGTACGCCTCTCTGCCTTCCCTGGTGGCATGCAATGGGAAGTTGGTTTTGGTGGGGAGGTTACTTAAGGATGCGGAGAAAGGCTGCAAAATATGGGGTCGTTTCCCTTTTATTGAGCACACTTTAGTGGGGATATGGGAGTTGGGTTTAAAAGCAGGGAATAATGAGAGTTGGTCTCTCATTTCTATTATTCCCCGAAATTTGTTGAAAGACACAGTCAAGTTATCACATGGAACAGATTTTATGGTTGCTGCTTCATCAGATAATATTTGGCTTACCATTAAGGGAAGCATAAATCTGTTGATGCTTAATTTGAGGTCAATGGAATGGAGTGTGTTGCAAGGCGACACTACTGAAGACTACACTACTGAAGATATGGTTGATTGCAATCCAAGGAGAGCTCTCAGTGCGCCCTTCAGAATTTCTCCATCTTTAAGTTTGTCCACAAATCCCCGTTGAATGAATAGGATACAGCTCTAACAATAGACATCTCTTAAATGTATGGCAAAATTGATAGTTATAAGTTAGAGCTCTGTTTTGGGCTAATCATATCTGGAAATTGAAAATACTGGCATGATCAATGAGAGCATGGCAGAGATACAGTACTTCAGCTTGCATGATCCACTTCAGTTGTTTTCTACAGTCATCATTTTGCACAATAAACTGCAACTTATTGCAGTATAAAATAGTCATAGTTTTTTATTTCTAGTTCAGTTTAATAAGGATTTAACTTTTCTGTCTTTTAGTTTAGCTCTGTTTTTCACTGTTCTTTGACAACAGTTTACATATGGTTGATCCTGTTAACTCGGGCTTACTTCATGCAATATTGTGGTTCTTCCATCGCATGACTCAGTGTTCCTATTACACACTATTGTATGTAACGTAGAAGGGATTGTTATACCTTCATATTTATGCTCTGTTTTGAGCAGTTTTGCACATGGCGAATTACTTGATTCAATGATCAATGCTTGAATGTACTTCTGAGTTTTTTATATTTTGGATGAGTTTATCTCTGTTGTACGCATAGCTCATTCTCTCTTATTGCTAATCGTTCTATTCCTTTTGATGCAATTGTTCTCTGTTGAATACAGTCTCTTCTTAACAGCAGTGATTGAGTTTTCTATGTTTTGTCTGATTGAGTTTTCTGAGTTTTTCGATGTAATTGTGCTCTGTTTAATACATCTGTTCTTCACAGAAGTGATTGAGTTTTCTAACCTTTTCCAAATTAAGTTTTCTGTGTTTTTCCACTATAGTGTAAGTGTTGTGGGTTTCTTTTGATTGAAAGTTTTGAACACATTTTCGGCAAATTCATTTCATGCATACCGTGAGATAATGGAAATGCCATGAGACACCATACCTTTACCTGTTTTCTGTCAAATATTTCACATAGTTTTGTTTTTCTTCCATATTCTGCCTATTTGCCAAACACGACATTCGCATTTCACATAGTTAAGAATAGACAGCGTGCAGAATTATTTTAGCAGCAGAACCCCAAAGAGTTGTCCTCTCATGGGATGAAGCGAAATGATTGCAAATGTATTTCGCAGTGAAGCTCTCAAAATCTTTGATTTCAGAACATATTTTAACATAATAATCTGAGGTATATTTTCCTCTTTTTAAATTTGATCAAAAGTACTTTTGTATAGATTATAGTAGCCTGAAATTATTAATAGCCATTCATTGTTGACATTTGTTCTGCTGGCTACTATTGAGAGAATGCCTCAAGGAGATGATTGCACAAAATCGTACGACATGGAGAAATTGGTTTGGCTGAAAAGAATTAAAAACATTTAATAAAATCCAATCTACGGGAGCTTGCAAATGGAGTATCAACACCCTCCAAAACATAACACATACATGGTAACCGCTGCCCTGCTAGACATGCATGCAAGATGTGGAATTTAAAAGAGGACGTGAATTGTTTAACAGAAAATCTCAAAGAGATTTCATCTCAAGAAATGAAAGAAGAAGATTGTAGAACACGCACAAAATGAATTTTTGCACGGAAGCATGTACAAGCCAATAGTTGTAAGTTGGCAACCCTTTTTGAATGGCTAATATACAAGTGACCTTATTAGTTCCTTAACCCTTTTTGCAGGAAACTATTGCGGAAGGCATAGAACTTAACCAGTGATTAAATCTTCCTCTAACAACCAATCAACCAATCAGAATTAACCTTTTTTTTGTTAAGATTTGTCTTTCAATTACTATCTTTATCAGTAAAGTTGCATATTTTATAACACGCATACTAATTCAAAGCTTTTTTCCATTTTCTAATTGGAATGTGGAGACGGTTGCAAGAGAAGACACGTCTCTCAAGACATTGCTCTGCAAGAGAATACACATCTATTGGATTTGGTGAACTCAGTTTTGGGGAGTTGTGGCTGTGCCGAGGCCGCAGGTCAGGAGTAGAATATAGATAGACATATGTGTATGCAGAGGAAACGTGGCGATTATGGTTTTAAAGCTTCGACGATAGTAAGTTGTTTGGACAGTTGGCGACTAGATGTAGCAGTAATATTTACTTTTATTTTTGTTGTTGATAATTATGGAGGGCTTTGTCCAGATTGCTCTCGGCTGAGATTTTTGCCCTCACACGAAGCTAAAATCTCACCTCTGCAAACCCAACAATAATATTTGAGCTTCTCAGGCAACCTTTGTCTCCAATCTTGGGTATGGAGAGGACAGACAATCGCCCAACAATTTTGGTGTAATAGCAGATTACATGCTTGACAGATTCATGCGCTGGGACTTCTAATTGTAGTTGTACCACCTCAATTAATAATGCCCATTCATTAAGGCATCTTCAAAGTCTACTGAAGAGGGGCGCATTCATGGACTTGATGACAGTTTTTTTTTTGCATAGTTTTCTTTTGTTTGTGTACGCTAGGGTTTGTCTTACGGGCTAACAACGAAGAGGGGCTTTCTCACTATACTTTTCCTTCCCTTCATTTTGTCTATTGAGGGATCATACTCTGTACTTTTAGGATTTTTCCTCCATCACAATTAATCTTTCCTAATCGTTACAAATGTTGCACAATCAGGTTTTTGTGATGAATTGAGAAATTATACTCATGAATACCGGAATTGGAAATGGATTGCTATGGATATTTTTTTATTTCTGCTTCAGTTGTGTGAATTGTGAACCAAATGCCTTTTTTTAATGCAGTATTCACATAACAGCACAAACATATGAACCTTCTTACTGTCTGCAACAAATAGGCAAAGTGGGATAGAAATAGGGTTTTCAGGCAGTAGTTCCATGGTGGGGTCGAGTGCAATCGTGGGTTGGGTAGACAAAAGTGGTTATGGAGTATTTTAAGCAGTATTATCTTGGGGGCAAATCCACACAGATAGTTTTTCCAGACCAGGGGGACTTTAGTGTAGTCAACAACTACACCACTCTTATCGTTCAAGGATCTACCATTTACTTGGCCTTCCAACTACAATTTAGTACACCACTTACAATAGAAAATATATTGTGTGATGTTGGACCTCAAAACAGTTTCCTCTCTAATTGCAGATTGGTTGAACATCAGGATAAAGTTTCTACTGTATTTGACTTCTCCAAAGGTACTCTCCACTGCTCATCAAGTTTGAGAAATTTTGGTTTGCAAATCTAATTAGGTTATAGTGTTTCAGGCAGAGAATTTTTTTAAAGAAATCTGTATCCTATTACTGTAAGAAACTGAAAAATATTCATGAATCTTACATGAGAGGCCTCTTCACATAAAGGAATCTATGTTTATATTCATGCTTTTGGCTTATAAGTAATCATAATTCTTGTATGAACAATCCTCGATTCCCCCATACTGATAGAAGGTAGGATTTGTTGAAACATATTCCATAAATGGTGTATTTTGTAAACCTCTAGTCAAGTGTTCTGAAAATATTAAATTACTTTTAATTTTTCATGCGTTCAATTTAATAGAGGTCAGAAAAAATTGACTCCAACTTATGAAGTCGGAGATACAATTAAACATTAACATAAATTTTTATTATAATAATTGTGGTATTATTGTTTTTAAATTTTTTTGGTTATTTATAGTATAATTTTATTTTCTTTCATGTTGTTTTGTAGGCATATCATCACAATCAAGCTCCATAGACTCACTCACAACTAGCCATGGAATCTTGTGTCTTATAGGTTGGGGTATTCTTCTTCCTTTGGGTGTCATCATAGCTCAACACTCTCGACAATGGGATCTAGCTTGGTTTAATCTACAAATTGGATTTCAAAAGGTTGGATTCATCCTTGGTAATGTGGGAATATGTTTGGGACAGGTCTTTTGGCTGAGGCTATTGTATGCTTGTTCTTTGACAAGGGCAAGACAAAAAGAACTATTTAAAATTTATATTTGTGATCTATACAAATTAGACCTGTTATCCTTGGCATATCCATACAAATTAGACCTGTTATCCTTTTCCATGGTGGGTTGAATGACGTAGCTTAATTTGATTCCAAGGTTTCTACTTTAGGATCTATTGGGTCATTTTGGCTAAGAATGGCTATATGGGTTCTAATAAATGCTTGTTCTATAAATAGGGAAAATTGGAAGACCTATTTAAAAACATGTATAGTTATGCAATCTTATCATTCCTTTATGATAATCTGCCCTGGATTATCATGTATTTCGAGGGCACATCTTACTGTGATCATTACTCCATGCTCTATTGTGTCCATGGCATTGAGTTCATTTCTTTGGATGATTTGATTATGGAATTTACATCTAGATTCTCACTTTTTTATTATGAGCTAGGGCATCATGTAATGTTTATTTTCTGTTACTATAGCCCATGAGCCTAATTTGCATCTTTGATTTTATCACACTTGTTGTGTTAGTGAACTAGGGCATCATGTTAATGTGTGTTCATTGTATTCTCTAGTTATATTGCTTACTGCTTTTAGAGCCAATGATCCTCATGGCATCATTAGCAACACATTTCCTTCTTTGTTATGCTAACTAGTGTCCATCATTGTTTTACATGGCATATGCCCTTGGCTCATGCTCTTCATATTAGCACTATTATTACTTTCTTGGAGTATCATTGATTACCCACGAGCTAGGGCATCCATTTATACATTGTTGGATATTGCTAATGCATGGGTGGTGATTGAGACATGTAATATGTTTAATCACTATGTTACTGAATGGGCACTCATACTGTTGTCATTTGTGTTTTGTCACTGATGTCAACATGTGCTTTTATGAAGGAACCAGACTGGTAATCATAGTGTATGGCTACTGTACAGATGTTTCAGATCTTGTGAAGTTAGATGAGAGTTCAAGAGAATGTTGTGATCTTATATATGTGATCACATCATTAAGTATTGCATATTAAGAGAGTTACAACTATTTTGGTAAAGACTGGTCACTAGACTGTGACAGTGAGAATTGATAGAGTTAGTCTCTGAGTTTTTGATGTAGCTTTCAGAGGAATTGGATTCAAGGTATGCGAACTTGAAGGATGATGGAAGAGGTACTGACAGATGTTCATTGGTCAGTGCAAGGTACGAAGTGATTGGTGACATCATATCTGGTGTGTGCTCTGGCGATGGCTTATTCTGAAGCCGACCCAAGGAATGAAGCATGTGTTTTGTTTGGCAAGCACAAATCAAGGATGTCGGTCCTTAATTGTTGTAATGTAATCATTGTAAATTTGTTATAGATATCGTGTGTATCTTAGCAAGGGTTTATGTAATTGTTTGTAATTAGGAAAGCCTTATGGGCTAACCTAATCTTGGTAAATTGTAATAAGATATAAATGAAAGGTCTCTTTTTTGGAAAAGACATGGATGGGATAGATGTGATATAAGGAGGCTGTGAAATTTGCGAGCTTGTATCTGTTATATGTAGAGCAAAGGATTATTGGTGGACTTCATTGGAACTGATCAAGAAAAGACAGTTGTTGGTAAACAGTTCAAAGATTGTGTATTTCTTCATATACACTTGTTGCGAACTAGTGAGTTTTGAAGGTGGACTTAACCTTCTTTGGGTAGTGAGCCCTCCATTATTCTTGACTCCTAATAGGGTCTATCCTCTAACAAGGACTATGTACTATAATGTTTCAATAAGCTCCTAATAGGGCTATATCTTCTAACAAGGATCACTATACTCTCAGTACATCATTAGTGGGTGCTAATTTCCACCGGGGTTTTTACCTTTAATAGGGTTTCCCCGTAACCAAAATATTATGTTATTATGTTGGCATTCATTGTGTTCATTGGATCTGATATTAATGAGCTTAAAGTTTAAAGTTTAATATTCTATCATACAACTTATTCACCCCCCCTCTCAGTTGTATTGTGGACTATTATTCCTAACAATTAGTATCAGAGCTTGTGGTCCTCAAAGAGAAAGCTTAATAGCTTGAGGTGATCTCAGAAAATGGAATTCTATAGGAAGGATAGTCCTAAATTTGATCCTAAAAACTTCGACAGTTGGAAAAACAAGATGCGAACACATTTGCTATGTTTGGGCATAGACTACTGGATGATTGTGAAGAAGGAAACTCTAAAGGCTGA
Source organism: Chamaecyparis obtusa (assembly GCA_027943335.1). Lineage (NCBI taxonomy): Eukaryota > Viridiplantae > Streptophyta > Pinopsida > Cupressales > Cupressaceae > Chamaecyparis > Chamaecyparis obtusa. Next base: position 202,605 of record BSBK01006564.1, read on the forward strand.
GAATGACTTGGGGTTAGCCACCGATGATGAAAATAAGCTATTTTCATGCAACATGGTCACAAGAGAAGCATTGATCAGCACACTATCTGAGGGTGAGTTTACTAAAATTAAAGATCTAGATTCGGCACATGAAATTTGAATAGACTAGAGGCACTTTATGAAGGAGATAAGTATACCAAACAAGCAAAATTGCAAAACTGGAAGACAGATATGGAGAAGTTGCAAATGAATGAAGATGAAAGCATTAGAGCCTATGTTCAAAGGGTTACAGAAGCTGTAGTTGGAATCAGAAAATGTGGAGGTACTTATGATGAAGATGAAGTCATTGCAAAGATTCTTAGATCTCTAACTCCTACTTACAGATTCAAGACAATGTCAATTCAAGAAACTATACCCATGACTCCAAACTTTAGAAGAGAGATGTTGATCGCAAAGTTAACTACCTTTGAAGTTGCAAAATTAGGAGAAGCTGCACCTAAAGTTGAATCTGCATTTAGGGCATCCGTGCACAAGAAAGTTTCTACACTTTCGAGCACAAGAAAAGAAGACCTAAGAGAAGAGCTTGGTGAGTATGTTGAGGAATGGGAGAAGATAATAGAAGAAGCAAAGAAGATGGAAGAACTTGTTGCACTGATTGCTAGAAGAGAGAAAAGAGGTAAGGGAAAATTTGAAGGAAAATTACCTTTGAAATGTTTTTCATGCAATAAGATAGGTCATTTTGCATCTAGATGTCCTACAAGAGTTCCTAAGTACAAACATGATTATGCAAAGATTAGAAGAGACAAAGAATGTTATTATGCTAGTGAAGGAATCTCTGATGATGAGGATTTAGACAATGAAGAGATTGGATTTGTTGCTATTAAAGATGAACCAGTTCATGAAGAAAAATCCTTAGTATCTCATGTTGACAAGAAAATTGAATGGATAATTGACAGTAGATGTTCTCATCACATGACTGGTGATAAGAACAAGTTTGTTAAATTAGTAAATTATGATGGAGGTGTTGCAAGGTTTGGGGACAATCTCCCAAAATCCATCATAGGAGTAGAATCAATCACTCTGGATGGAAAGACTAATACAAACAATGTACTACTTGTTGAAGGACTGAAACATAACTTGTTGAGTGTTAGACAATTAATGGATAAAAACTTTCAGTTAAGTTTTGTTAATGGTAAATGCTTTATCAGAAGCAAGGAAGGAAAATTGATTGCTACCGGTTCAAGGTCTAGAGGTAATGTATTTGAACTAAACAAATTTGGAGCCTCTTTTTTTGTTGTGAAGGTAGATGATATTTGGTTATGGCATAGAATATTTTGTCATGTTAACTTTGATAACATTGTGAAGGCAAGTATGGCTAATGCAGTAAGAGATCTACCGAAGATTGTGAAACTTTCTAACACTATATGCAGAGAATGTGTTATGGGAAAGAAAACTAAAAGCAGACATAAAAGAAAAACATTTACATCAAAAGGAAAGTTGGATCTGGTACATACAGATCTATGTGGAGCTACAAGAACAAAGTCATACTATGGTGAAAGGTATTTTATACTCTTTGTTGATGACTTTTCCAGAATGATGTGGGTTACTTATTTGAGAGAGAAATCAAAAGCATTTGACAAATTCAAGTTGTTTAAAGCAAAAGTATAAAATGAATCAGGACTGAAAATTAAGTGTTAAGATTAGACAAAGGTGGAGAATTTACATCAAATTTATTTAACTCGTACTGTGAAGAGCATGAGATAAAAAGACAAACATCTTCTCCTAGGACTCCACAACAGAATGGGATAGCAGAGCGAAGGAATAGAACTATACTTGATGCTGCTAGGACAATGTTGATTGAGGGAAATGTATCTCATGTACATTGGAGAGAGGTTGTCGTAACAGCAATGTACACATTAAACAACACACAAATCAGAGATGGCACAAGTAAGACTCCCTATGAACTATGGTTTGATCATACTCCTACTGTAAAATATTTCAGAATCTTTGGTAGCAAATATTATATCAAGAGGGATGATGAGATAGGGAAATTTGATGCTAGAAGTGATGAAGGTATATTCCTTGGTTACTCTGTTAAAATCAAGGCATACAAATATTTCAATCTGAGATTAAGGAAGATGATTGAAAGTAACAATGTAAGAATAGATGATAAATTTCAGATACAAGAAAGAATGTATGATAGGAGTCAAATATCAAAAGTAAAAGAAACCACTACTGCTACCAAAGAAGAACTTGTTGAGGAAGAAAGTGAAAAAAAGGCTTGTGATGTTGATACAAGCAAGACTACTGAAACTCTTCAAACTCCAAGGTATGTAAAAAATAACCATCCTAAAAATCAAATTATTGGCAATACCAGTCAGAGAGTCCTAACTAGATCTAAAGTTAGAGAAGAAATTTGTTTGATTTCTCAAGTTGAGCCAAAAACTACAGATGAAGCCTTTAAAGATGAATCTTGGATAAATGCCATAAAAGAAAAATTGGATCAGAAAAAGAAAAATAATACTTAGGAATTGGTTCCAAGACCTAAAAATAAAAATGTCATACGAACAAAATGGGTCTTTAGAAACAAAATGGATGAAGAAGGAACAGTTGTAGGGAACAAAGAAAGACTAGTGTGTAAGAGATACTCACAACAAGAAGGCATAGACTTTGAACAAACATTTTCTCATGTTTCTAGAATAGAGGCAGTAAGATTATTTCTATCTTATGTTGCACACAAAAACTTCAAAGTGTATCAGATGGGTGTTAAATCTGCATTTCTGAATGGAGATCTTGAAGAAGAAGTATACATAGAACAACCAGATGGATTTCCTCCATTGGAAGACAAAGACATGGTGTGCAAATTGAAGAAAGCCATGTATGGGTTGAAGCAAGCTCCTAGGGCTCGGTATGCAAGGTTGGACAAGTATCTACTTGGACTTGGATTCAGAAAAGGTAATGCGGACAGTAACTTGTATTTAAGAACTACTGAAGATGGAATCCTGATAGTAGAAGTATTTGTGGATGACATTATCTTTGGAGGTAATGATGATCTATGTAAAAATTTTGCTAAAGAAATGGAAAGTGAATTTGAGATGTCCATGATAGGTGAAATGAAATTCTTCCTTGGACTGTAAATAACTCAGAATGAGAATGGTATTTTCATTTCTTAGACCAAGTATCTCAGAGAATTTCTTAAGAAATTCAGTATGGAAGATTGTAAACCAGTAGGAACACCTATGGTGACTGGAAACAAGCTAACAATTGATGATGAATCAAAATGTGTTTTTTAGACTTTATATAGATCAATGGTTGGAGGGCTACAATATCTGACTCACACCAGACCAGATATTGCTAATGATGTTGAAATTGTGGCAAGACCTAAATAAACTCGTCTAGCTGTTGTGAAAAGAATACTGAGGTATCTTAGAGGAACCATAGACTATGGTTTATGGTATAACAGGAATGATAGCTTTGAACTTCATGCTTATACTAATGCTGATTGCGCAGGAAATATTGATGATAGAAAAAGTACAAGTGGTGGTGCATTTTTCCTTGGGAAAAAGTTGGTTTCTTGGCTAAGTAAGAAACAACATTGTATAGCACAATCTACTGTTGAATCAGAATATGTTCCTGCTACTATAAATTGCACTTAGATTGCTTGGATGAAACAAATGCTGATAGACATTGGAATAACATTTATATCATCTTAAAATGGAAGCACTTCCATCTTGATAGGTTTAGAACCCTCTTTTAGTACATTTATCATGATACACTTGCATTTAGGATGCATTCTGCACTTATCTTCTTCATTCTAAGTGAAATTAGGGTTAGGATCCCGAGGATTCTCCTTAATTTTCCTTTTTCCATGGCTCAATTTTCTAGGTAGGACTTAGAAATAGGTCCTCCTAGCCTTTATCATAGTCATCATAGGATTTTATGCCTATCCCTAGCATTATGTCTATTTCTGGTGTCATTTTTAGGTCTCCGAGCATCCCCAGGACCTCTTATCCTGATTCTGGCTGGATCTGGGCCCACAGGGTCAAAGTCAAGGTTGATCCTGACTAGGTTAGAATCAAGATCGATCTTGAATAGGTCAAAATCAAGCTCGATCTTGACTAGGTCAGAATCAAGCTCATCTTTGACCTCCTCCAGAATTTGTGCCCCTCTTTCATATTTGGTCCCGATGGGCCCCGAAATCAATGTCGGGCCCTCAGATCCAAGTGTGAAAAGGTTTTAATTCAAAATTCATTTAATTTTTTTCCCTCCTTAGTTGGTTATTGTGATTGGACCTTAATTCGAGGTGAAATTTGAATTATGGGTCCTCACATTTCTCTAGGAGCTTCACCTTGAAACCTCTATATAAAGACTCATTTGCATTCATTTTCACCAAGTAGAACCAAGCAACATTAAGCAAGGTCATGATAAAGTGTTCTCAAGGAGTAATTTCATGAACAAGAAGATTTCAAGCAAGCAAGGAATGGTGAAGATACAAGATTGCAAGATGATGATATAGAAGATCAAGCCATTGTTGACATCAAGCATCTTTGTGAACACATACTTGGAGCAAGAGAGATCCTTTCTTCCTTGATCCACCATTATCAACTTTCAAGCATTCAAAGATTCAATCATGGAGTAGCAAGTATGGATTGTGAGTTTGGTAGAAATACTTTAGCCTTGGGGGCTTAGTATGCTTTTCTATCTTATTCAAATCTATGCATTGTTGTTTCATACATATTCATGCTAGGGTTTTGATCTAGAGGATTAGATCTTGGCATTACACTTTCAATACATGCACACACACATTCTATTTCAATTGGCTATTCATGGAGGTGGAGATCACCAAAATAGGGGTTTGACTAAGGCAAAACCCTATATAGCCACCCCAAAAACCCCCTTTTTCAGATATCTACAGTCGATGTTTCAGGAATTAAAGGATAGATCTGAGTACCCTTTTCACCAAACTTTTGAGATCTGTGAACAAATTCAGAATTGACCTTTAGAATAAAAATGTAGCCTTTGACCTTTTATGAGGGTCAAAGACTACCTGCTACTGGAAAGACAAAAAAATTTTGGGTTTTCTCTGTCTCGGCTTCCTGATCCCAGATCTAGTTGTAGAATCTTCTGAAACCCCACAAAGACTTCAGAAAATAGGTATTTCTAAATCAATTTCATGATGAGGTATGTATCTTGACCTAATTAATTTTCAAGTATTTCCAGATTTACTTATGCTATTTCAAATATTACAAATGAATAGTGTTGAATGTTAGGTGCATTGTTAAGGCTCCATTTTTCCCCTATTCATTTTGGTGAACCCGTTTATGACAACTCTTTCTTTTATGGTGTTAGATTTAAATCTTGCATATTTATAAGATTAGATTTCTTGCATTTATATTTCAAAAATACAAAAAAATTGCAAAATTTCTTTAAAAATACAAAAATATTTACATTTTCATGCTTATAGTGCTTTCTTTGTATTCAACATGTATGATTCTTGTTTTGAGTACTTTGATGAGGCTTTTATTGTATAAGAGGATAGATTCCCTAATGAGGTACATGGTAGTGAGGATGAAAATGGTTCAAATATGATCTCCATGGATCTTATTCCTATTTCACTATCCTCCACAACCTCTCCAATTGACCTTTACCATATGGTGTGTGCATGGTTACCTTCATGTCCCACTATTTGTAATATTGATAAACCTAAGATGATATATCATGTACACCTTTGATGATGGTAAAAGGATGTCCTCGTATAAAAATTAAGGGTAAACCTAGAGATCCTTTGGATTTCTTTGATAACACTGATTTTGTTTCCCATGCTTACCGCACACGGAATAACCCTCAGCCTAATGTTCCATTTTCTTTACCGCTTTCTCAACCTATGCTTCCTCAAGCACCTAGGTATCCATCTACCTTTAAGGAGTATAACTTAGTTGACCAATTACGTGCCACTTCTGCTAAGATATCTTTATGGGAATTACTTCAAACCTCCCCAACATATCATGAGGCATTGCAACAAGCTTTACCTACTCTTCCTGCTTCACCTCCTAATCAAGAGAACATCCATTCTATTTTGGATTGTATGCATACTATGCCCTCTGTAACTCCTATTGTGTTTTCTGATAATGATTTACCTTCCCTAGAGGTGCAAAATCAATATGATGCTCTTATGGTGGCTGTCTCTATTAATCAGAGTATCATTTGAAGAACCTTAATTGATAATGGATATGGGCTTGATGTTTGTAGCATGGATATGCTCAAGGAAATTAAGGCTTATCTTACTACTATTCAACTTGATAATGTTCCTATATGTGGATTAGACAATATTATGAAAAGAACTTTGGGCATTATTACCTTACCTATTAAAGTTGGTCCAGTTATTCTACATACTCCTATTCATGTTATGCCTAGACCTCTCAATTATAACCTTCTTTTAGGAAGACCATGGTTACATACTATACATGCAGTTCCTTCTACTCTTCATCGCAAGGTCATCTATAACAACTTAATGTATACATTACATGTGGATGATGCCCCGAATCCTTGCTTAAATGCAGAATATGCCAAAATCTTTGAACCTCTTCAACCTAGTAAAGAGATTGAAAAACAATTGGAGATACAACAATCTGAGATAAAACAACCTAAGATTCAACAACAAGAAGCTCCATCTTCTTCTTCTTTGACTAAGGATGATTGGGGGACATTGGATTTTAATCCTACGTTTATTGGATAATACAAGGTCTCTGATTTGGAATTTATGAAGCAACAAAGTGAATTTGAGAAAAAAGTTTGTATTTCTTCTCCACTTTCTGAGGAACTAAAAATTAATTTTGTTGCCGCTTCGATTAATGAAACAATTGAAAGTATAAAGCCTGATTGTTATGACATTGTGACATATGCCGCTCCTTGGACTCCTTCTAACATGACTGGTCGATATGGTCCTTGTTATCATTTGCTTAAGAAATTGGGATTTAATGGAAAAGGATGTGGTAAATATGAACAAGGTATACAAGTACCTTTGGATAATGAAGTTTATGATCATACATATGGATTAGGATTCAATCCTTATAGACAACCATCCGCTTTTCCTCTTAATGTTAATCATATTTGCAGTGGACAGTTGAAGTTGGTTAACCCATTGCTTATTGACCTTAATCAACAATCCTCTTTGGATATTTTTCCTAAAGATGAAGCCTTAATGGAATTTTTAGGGGTTTATGAGGATCTACCTAAGTTTTATCACAAACGAGGAAAGCCTTATTGTTTAAAAACTGATGCTTATTTTGGAGAACATGAATAACAAGATACCCTTCCTTTATCGATGGATTCTCTGATAAGGAGTGGTTTGTTAATTACTGAAACAACTCTGAAAAGATGATAAAAATTGGGAAATGTTTGAATCAGGATGAACGTGATCGGTTGGTTTCCCTTTTGCTTGAATTTAAGGACATCTTTGCTTGGACATATTCAGATATCTCGGGTATATATTCTAAGATTGTTACTCATAACATCATTTTAAAGTCGAATATGAAATTTGTGAAACAGAAAATTCGAAAGATGAATCCACGAATTGCTTTATTAGTCAAAGGTGAAATTGAAAAATTATTGGATTCTGGATTTATCCATTCTATTGATTACTCAAGTTGGATTTCAAACATTGTGCCTATGTCAAAAGGAGAAAATAAGATAAGGATGTGTAAGTTGATTTTAGAGATTTAAATAAGGCATCCTTGAAAAATGATTTTTCGCTACCTAATATTGATATGATTGTGGATTCAACAGCGGGCCATGCCTTGTTATCTTTAATGGATGGTTTTTCAGGATATAATCAAATCTTTATCCCTCTTGAAGATCAATTTAAGACTACATTTATAACACCTTAGGGAACCTTTTGTTGGGTCATGATGCCCTCTGGATTAAAAAATATAGGAGCAACTTATCAATAGTCTATGACTCTGATTTTTCATGATTACATTCATAAGATCCTTGAAGATTATGTGGATGATATCTTGGCAAAATCTATACAAAGAGAAGATCACGTTACTATTTTACGACAGATATTTGAAAGGATTAGAAGTTATAATATGAGATTGAATCCTAAGAAATGTGTCTTTGGAGTTGATTCCAAAAAATTATTAGGATTTATAATCTCTAAGCGAGGCATCGAAGTAGATACTGAAAAGATTGAAGCTATTGTTAATATGCCTCCTAAGAATATTTCTTAGTTATGAAGTTTACAAGGAAAAATACAAGCTATTCATCGCTTTATTTCTAATTTAGCGGACCGAACTATCCATTTTACTTCCTTGCTTAGAAAGGATACTACTTTCTCTTGGAATGATGAGTGTAAACAAATTTTTGAGCAATTTAAGGAGTATCTTGTGAATCCTCCTATCTTGCAACCTACTAATTTTGATAAACCATTTCAATTATACACTTCAACGACTCCACGTGTCGTGAGTGTGTTGTTAGCTCAAATTGATGATAATGGTAAAGAAAGACCTGTGTATTACATTAGTCAGACTTTACTTGATTATGAAACAAGATATATAGATTTAGGAAGACAATGTCTAGCTGTAGTTTATGCATGTCAGAAACTCAAGCATTATCTTATAAATGTTGAAGTTAATGTGATTGTGAACTTTGATCCTTTGAAACATCTTTTCTCACAAACTGATATCTCGGGTCGATTGGCAAAATGGGTGATGTTGCTTACCGAGTTTGATCTTAATTTTATTTCTCAGAAGTCTATTAAGGGACAAGCATTGACAGATTATCTAGTTGAAGCTCCTTGTCCTCATTCAGATAAATGTTCTATTTCAATAGAATTTACTGATGATAATATCCTAGCTATTCAATAGGATGATATTTGGGAATTATATTTTGATGGGTCTAAGTGTAAGACAGGTTCTGGTGTGGGTATCATCTTGATTCTGCCTATGAAAAAACCCCTCCCTGTATCATATAAATTAACCTTTCCTTGTACTAATAACATTGCGGAGTACGAAACTCTTATAGCTGGACTACGAGCAACTTCCTCCCTCAATATCAAACATTTACACATATATGGAGATTCGTAATTGTTGAACATATTAAAGGAGGATATCAAACTAAAAATGCTAAAATGACACAATATAGAGATTTAGCTCTTGATGTGCTTTCACAATTCTCCTCTTATATGATTCAGACATTACCTAGGAAGGATATGTTGGAACTCAAAATTGCATGCTCATTTTGAGTCACAAGTTGAGGAAATTGTAAAATTTTAGCTCCTAAATGTTTTTCATGCATATGTACCCAGCTGTCATTTTGAAGCTTATGAGGTGTTCCAGGTGTTTAACACACTCCATTCAGTATATGCATGCATTCTTTGATGCTATTTTATCATCCTGAATCATTCGGGGAAGTCCCATTTTGAGCAAGTGTCAAATTGCACAATTCTATCGAAGTGTCAAACAGAGTATAGTAGCCCAGTTTGCTTTTGAATATCTTGTGTCCAAAAAAATTTCATGACCCACCACTTTGAGGATGTTTAGTATGCATATCAAAGAACCTTTGTTCCAATTTTCAAGTCATTTCGAATCCGTTTGATTAGGTTTTGAACCCCTCAAAGTTGGTAGTTTGTTGTTGTCATGCACGTGTAATTTTTCAAAATTCTAGAAGGGCCTGTTTGACCAGTCATATCTTTGATCCAGCTGACCCTATTGTGAAAATTCCTTTTGCATCATATTTCAGGGGTCAAATACTTCCTATGTTTCAATTTTAAGGTCATGACGAATCCGTTTGCTCAGTTTGCAAATGCATTTCCAAATATAACTTATGTTGTTTTACAAGTTGTGAAATGTGCAAATTGATTTGTACCCATGTTCGTGATGTTATAACTTTTGATTTGTAATTGATGAGCCTGAATGGGTTGTACCACTATGTTCTACTCTGGAAATACTACAAGTATGCCAAGTTAAAAGTCTCGACGAATCTTTTAGCATACTTTCCCAGGGTCATTCCATATGTACAAATCATTGTTTTACTATGCTTCCTAGTTTGCAATTTTGAGAGCCTATCTTTGCCTGATTTCCAAATGCACCCTGTTATTCATCATGAGCCCTAATTGTGTAATTATACTCTCTGTATGACAAATAATCAATGCCCCTATTTTCGGATCTTGATGTCATGTTTAGCCTAGTTTTCAAAGCCATTTCCAAACCCAGTTTCTATGCTTTTCACTGATTTAAATTTTGAACATATCTTGTAAGCTGACTTTGCTGATTGAATGCATTTTGCCATGTGACTTTATGAGGAAGCTAGTTGTGGTTTTGTGTTCCTCATTTGAGGGAGAATCAGTGCCTGTGATTTCAGTTCCTAAAAGTTCCATTTGGTCAATTTTTTAAAGCTAGCCTCGGATGTCAGTTGATGTTAATTGGCAATTTTGAAAAGGATGAATGCGGTGAATAGTATGTTTGAAAATCTCAATGCATTATGGTCAGATTTTATGTAGTGATGACATTTTGGGTAAACAGTGAGTAGGATGTTGATTCAGAAGCAGTCAATGCCCTCTTTCTAGCTCAAGATTACATTGATCTTGTGATCTTCTAGCCTTGTGTTTCACTAAGTCAACTGTGCCAGATTTTTATCTTCTTTAAAATATCATAACATTCAGATAGTTTGAATGTATGTGCATTTGTTTAGTGATGTGCATACATGAGGCCAAAAAATGTAAATGAAAAGAAAGGACAAATAATGAATTTTGAAGATCTTGAGTGAATGAAGAAAACAAGAAGAGGAAATGGTAAACTTGCAAGTATGAAAGTGTGAAGAGGGCAGGAGATGATGTGAAGACACGTTTAAATCTAAGGAAAAAAGTGGTTTAAACTATTATGAATTCTCTACAAATAGAATTAAGTGAAAAGCATGATGTTGAAGGAATTGAGGAGTGACTTGAATTACCACAAACATCATTCTATACCTCTACTGAATATACTAGGCAAGCCCTACATGGCATCACATGAGAAAGCCGGTCTTTCTAAGATGCATGTTGAGTTCGTAACTAGATATGGAAAGGAAGTATAGAAATATTCTCAGTCTTGAGGCACGATGAATTGAGTTACTATTATGTGCAGACAAGTTTGGTCAGCCAAATGAGTAGTTAATCATGTTGCTTACGTGATGCAGGCTACATTTCTTGCACCATCTTTTTTATGTTCAGACAAGTTTAAAATTGGTAAAGGAAGGGTACGAGAAGTTTGGACACCCACGCAGTGTTTTAAAGGAGCCTGGTATAAATAAAAATTGAGGCATGGTTGCGGAGGCACACATTAAATTGGGTGTGAATAGCAAATCATTTGGTGAGAAGCCGTGCTTGTTTTGGTAAGCATGAGGCTCACGTTAATAAAATTGCAGCTAGCGATTTAGAGAAGGCTTCACGCAATTAGAAGGTGGAGTGTATTGCCACCAAGTAAAACCATAGCCAGCGCAATAAAGGGTGATGCCTGCAATAAACAAAGAAGTTTCTCACGTGCTAGTTTGTTAATGGCCCACACCAAAGAATGAAAATTGGAGGCTGCCAGTGGGGAGCCCCACGCATAACAAAGGGGGAACCTCTTGCATTAAAGGTTGATGCTCATGAAAATAACCAATAGAGGGAGCCAGCATGTGCACGTCATGTGTGTACACTGTTTCAGTGCGCACCATATTAGGTTTTGAAATGATGTATAAGAGAGGGCTCACGAGTGGTATAGTGAAGCCAGCGTGAGTCAAATATGAATGATTGCTAGCATTTCAAAGACAAGGATGCCTCACTCTTTGAATAGGGCAGGTCACCCATCTTATGAAGATGTTCTCTTAAAATTTGTTCCTAGTGAAATGTCTGGAGAATCTCTGTGTTAAATAAGAGGCTTCACGCGAACCATGAAGTGGGTGTTGCATGAGCATGTATCAATAGTAGGAATGCTATTTTTCATGTGAATTGCAGTGGAAGGCTGTCAACATTTCAAGAGCAGCCCACGCATGGTATTTGGGGCCCAAACACCTCACACAATACTGGAGCGGTCCCCTACATGGAACCAAGAGGAGTTGTTGGTTCACTTAATTAAACTATGGAGCTTGCACAAAATCCCTAAAGAGACAACATAAGTAAGGGTGGAGGCCTTATGTGCTTCTAAAGCCAGCATGAAACCGTATGGAGGTAGGCTCGAAAGTTCTGTAGATGCACAATACTAATATCCCACATTGGTTGGGTTAAGATTCATTGTTTTGTTTAAATACACCAACACTCTTATGCATTGTAAACAAAGAGCCAAGAGGCTCTTGGCGGGCCCTCTTGGTTGGGGGGCTTAGTGCATGGTGGGCCCCACTAATTTTGAACAGAAGTGCATAGAAGGTTTTAAAAACTCAAAAAACATTATCCCACATTCAGCCCAGATTGGTAAAATATAATGTTTATAAGCAAGTCCACACACAACATGAAATAGAAAGAAGACTGGAGGTTATGCTCACGCGACCCTCTACGTTGGCACCTCAATTTTCATGTCGGCGAGCCTAGTGGTAAGTAAATTTTGCAGGTAGTAGATGGCGGTGACAAGGCCCTAGGTGGACACGTGGTGGATGCACGCAAAGTCGCTAGATGAATCCGGTAGTTAGCAGAAGATTTCGAGATTCAGTGCTGGTGGTCAACTAACTACAGTCGCTAGGTCATTGGATCCCTAGCGGTTAGGTGACATCATTCTGAGATTGCCAGAGTATGTGGTCGCATGATCGCTGAGTCCATGACAATTAAGTGAAATCATTCTGAGATTTGGAGAATGGGCTTAGTCACCCATTCTCCAAATGTTAACCATGGTCAAGACAGGATTCCGAGAATTGGAGAATGGAGCATTCACCAGATCGCCAAGCTTAACTATAGTTAAGGATTATGTTCAGAGATCAGGAGAATACATATGGTCGCCCAATCTCCAAATGAGGGGTTAATCTAAGGTCAAGTCCTAGCAACAAATGAAAAGGTGACAAGTGTTAGGTTATGGTGCATTCTATGGTTAAGGTGCAGAATATGATATAAAATGTCAAATTTAAAATATTTAAATAAATGACATAGTCTGGACTATAGAGAATAACTCAAAAATTTAAAAAACCAAGCCTGTTCACGGAAAAATGTCCTAGAATTTTTATTTTTATCAGAACATATAAGTGTTATATGTTTCCGGAAACGGGAAAGGATGAGGAATCCAATGGTGATGATTATTTTTAGTTTCAGTGAAGTGTGAAAAAGCAGTCTGGGTTTGAAATCTGAGGATCAAAATCAGAATCAGATTAGTTGGGAAATGATTGCACATAGTGGATTAGTTTGAGGAATCAGTTGTAGAGAAAAGTGTGGGAAGACCTAAAGATATTTGCATGCCAAGAATGGACAACTGTCAGTTCGGTGTAACTGACTTTCACTTGTTATATCTTAGTTTTTCTTCTCATTTGTAAGGGATGGTGAAATTAATGCTGCAAGGCAGCTTTCTGATTCTAGGGTCATGTTTTTCTGAGTTTCTTTTATCATTCTGGATGTATTGAAATAGAGAGATCTTAATAAAACATAGTGCATTTCCTGTTCCAGATTATTGTTGTCTCTTTATATTTTGTTGATGCTCTTGTATGTTTAGTTTGTAAGGCATTCTGAATATATTGGTTACAAGGTAACTATCCAATCACCTGTGAGTTTCTTTCAAGGAAGGAGTTAGTCTCATGAGTAATTTCAAAGCGATAAGCATTTGTATGAGGATTTGATACAATAGTTTGGGAATGAAAAGATAGTCTGTAAGGCATTCTATCTAAGCTACATATAGATTGTAAGGCATTCTATTTGTGTTCCTATTAAGTGGTTTATGTTGATGTACATTTGTATGACTCTGTTGCCCATTAGATATGACACTGGTCTTTGCTTGTCCTGCAGTTTCATCATCAAACCATTATTTCAAATCATTTTACATTTCCTGTTTGAAAGCATGAATATTCAGAATCTGTATTGAATAGTACAGACATTGTTGGTGATTCCTTGTAGAAGTGAATCTGATAGGTTATCCTGCCTGAGCCTCCAGGTTCGAAGAGAAGAAGGGTGAATATCCTTGTCATAATCCATTATTTTTCATGTCTGCATAAAGGGTTTAGTGAGAGAGTGTTTATTCATGCAGACTTTGTATGTTTTAGGTACACCCGCCTGGGTTTGTGGAGCCTGAAGTGTAGGAGTTTCTCCTTGTCAATTAGTCTTTTCTTTCTTGGAATTAGGATTTTAGGAATCACAGAGTTCAATTGAAGCATTTAAGGCTTGTAATAGGATTCAGCAAGAAAAATCACTAACAGATTGGCGACTCTGTTGGGGATGGAGATGACAGAATATTATTGAAACTTTCAGAATATCTCTAGTTTTAAAAGTTACAAATCAGAATACCCCAAAAATTGTGATCCGCTGGAGAAGTGAAAGTTAAAAGCTCATAGGAGCTGATCATTTCTTTACCATTTCTGAACCAGCTTGTGAAATTTAATCCCATACATGTTGTGGGTGGCGACACTTTTTGAAATTGGAGAATCCTAGTTGTGTTGTGCCAGTGTAATTTGTGATTATTAGTTGTTATTTGATGTCTAAGATCAGCAAGTTTAAGATGTTTGTTTCCTTGCTTGGCTGAATCAATATTTGAATCTGATTTTATGAAAGAGAGTTAGAAAAGGAATCTAAAATTTGTTCAAATCTCTGTGTGTGAATAGCCTGGAACTATTTTTATTTGCGGCAATTTGAAAAAGGATTATGTGACTTTGCTGGTTGGAATGAGTTTCCAAAATTAAAAGTGATGTACAAATAGCTTTTGATGTTTGATATTTGTCCTCTACAAGGAGGTGGCGACTCTACAAAAGAAGAACCGGATGGAATTCCAAGAAAGGCTTTAGATCTACCTTGTATCTGGTAAAGAAGAAAAAGAGCAGCATCTGCAAATTTTACCCAGGTAATCCTAAGTCTTTATAAAACATAAAAGTCCCTTAATAGGTGAGAAAAGCACTAAGAAAAGGGAAAAAATTTCTTTGTAGTTTGTCATAATTTCTGGTTGAAATTTCAGTTTCAAGAAATCAGAAGTATGCTATGGTTTTGTGAAGATAATGGATGCATAAAATCAGATAGAAATCTTTGTGATAGAATATGATGTGTTGATCACCTAGGTGGTTAAAATGGAAATTCCAACATTCATGAAGCAAGATATATTTTCTAAATCTGAAGTTTATGAGCAAGATCTTGGAATTGCTAATATAGAAAAAGATACTGCATTGAGTTGGCAAAGAGTCCAAGAGAAAGCCCTATTGATTTTGAGAAAAATGGTAGGAGAGAGGAAAGAAGAGTCAACATATTCATTTTATCAAAGGTATTCAAGTGTAGTTGATAAGCTTGTAGTGGATACTGATTTCCTAGAATTAGAGTGGGTGCAATTATTTGTAGAGCTTTGTGTGCCGGAATCCCTTGATTGGTCAGCTTCTTGTATAGAAGAAACAACTAAATGTGTTAGAAGATGCATAGATGAAATTGAAAATGCTGAATCTAAACTTAGTTGTGTTGATGCTAAGTCTACTTGTGCTAGTAGTGTTGATTATAATGCCGATAGTGAAAACTATGAATAACAAGACAATGAGGGAGAATCTGTAACTGGAAGTGATTTTGTTGAGTTTGTAGAGTTCCCTTATTTTCAGCATGTAGATGATGACTTCTTATTTTAGCTTGAGAATGATTCATGTAAACAACAAGAGTTTAAATACGATGTAGATGAAAGTGATAGTGAATCTTTTTCACAAGATGATATAAATCAAGAAGTCTTGTCTCTTGTTTCTAGCAAGGAAGATGTATTCAGCATTGAGCAGGAGATCAAAGAAAGTGGACAAGAAGTTCAAGGCCCGCTAAGTAGTGAGAAGATTTTAGAACTCCTAGATGCTGATTTGCAGAGGTATGCGCACACATTTGATTCTAGAGTTTCATGCCCGACAGACATATGTTTTGATAAAAAGAGTATTAGCGGGGGCATGAAATGTGAAAAACATTTTGAGTTTCCTTCTCCTATTTTTGAAGATAATGATATGCAAGTTAAAATCACATATGATTGTGAGACATTTGATGTTGTCATATATGACGAGTATGAAGATGTATGTGCTGCTATAGATTCAGATTTTCATGAACCTACTCTCACTAATTCTTGTTTGAACCATGATGTTGAAGAGAAACACAAATCTGAATGTGTGTTTTCAGATTTACAAGTAAATGATGACCCATTAATTGACAATGCTTTCTCATGTTTACAAGATGCTGATAGGAGTTGTGATCAGCAAGATGTCTCTGATTTTGTCCAGTCGGATTTTTGTTTAGAGGCATTCTATTTTAGTTTGCAAACTGATGTTTCTTGCTATGAGAGTGAGCTGGAATGTTTCTTTTTCCAGCAAGTCATCAATAGGGAAGGGTGTGATGATGTGATGTCACACAATGATCAGCATTCACATTATTTTGGTGACTTTGTTTTTCCAAGTGATGATGAGTTTGTTGATTGTCTTTTGTTTGATGTGCTAAAGGTGAACGACAGTGTTTTTTATCAAACACATGGAAACAATAACTTCAGTTTACCTCTGATGCATGGAGATGAAAATAAGGTGTTTGACAGAGGTAAGAACTGAATCCATTTGTGTGGCTTTGGCCCTTTGTAAATAAGCTTTGTGTTTGTACAGTTTCTTTATTTCCCTTTGGTTGTGTGTCGTCCCTGCTTTCAATAAAGGGTATCCAGTTTTTGAAGTAAGAGAGAGGTTCCTAGTTCGGAGTTTTGTGAAGTTGAAAAGAAAGAAAGTGTTCAAACTAATTTTCTTTGGGTGGTCTGCTTCTACCATGTGATTCTATGGTTATCTACATGCCCACATGGGGCACGTGTCCATAGTCAGAGCCACTGTTGGAACTCAAAATTGCATGCTCATTTTGAGTCACAAGTTGAGGAAATTGTAAAATTTTAGCTCCTAAATGCTTTTCATGCATATGTACCCGGCTGTCATTTTGAAGCTTATGAGGTGTTCCAGGTGTTTAACATACTCCATTCAGTATATGCATGCATTCTTTGATGTTATTTTATCATCTCGAATCATTCGGTGAAGTCCCATTTTCAGCGTGTCAAATTGCACAATTATGCCTTGGTGTCAAATAGAGTACAGTAGCCTAGTTTGCTTTTGAATATCTTGCATCGATAAATGTTTCATGACCGGCCACTTTGAAGATGTTTAGTATGCATATCAAAGAACCTATGTTCCAATTTTCAAGTCATTTTGAATCCGTTTGATTAGGTTTTGAACCCCTCAAAGTTGGTAGGTTGTTGTTGTCATGCACTCGTGTAATTTTTCAAAATTTTGGAAGGGCCTGTTTGACCAGTCATATCTTTGACCCAGTTGACCCTATTGAGAAAATTCCTTTTGCATCATATTCCAGGGGTCAAATACTTCCTATGTTTCAATTTTAAGGTCATGACAAATCCGTTTGCTCAGTTTGTAAATGCATTTCCATATATAACTTCTGTTGTTTTACAAGTTGTGAAATGTACATATTGATTTGTACCCCTATTCGTGATGTTATAACTTTTGATCTGTAATTAATTAGCCTAAATGAGTTGTACCACTATGTTCTACTTGCAAAATACTACAAGTATGCCAAGTTAGAAGTCTTGATGAATCTTTTAGCATACTTTCCCAGGGTCATTCCATATGTACAAATCACTGTTTTACTATGTTTCCCAGTTTGCAATTCTGAGAGCCTATCTTTGCCTGATTGCCAAATGCACCCTGTTATTCATCATGAGCCCTAATTATGGAATTATACTCTCTATATGACAAAGAATCAATGCCCTTGTTTTTAGATCAGGATGTCATGTTTAGCCTAGTTTTCAAAGCCATTTCCAAACCCAATTTCTATGCTTTTCACTGATTTAAATTCTGAACATATCTTGTAAGCTGACTTTGCTGATTGAATGCATTTCACCATGTGACTTTCTAAGGAAGCTAGTTGTGGTTTTGTGTTCCTCATTTGAGGGAGAATCAGTGCATGTAATTCTGGTTCCTAAAAGTTCCATTTGGTCAGTTTTTTAAAGCTAGCCCCGGATGTCAGTTGATGTTAATTGGCAATTTTGCAAAGGATGAATACGGTGAATAGTATGTTTGAAAATCTCAGTGCATTATGGTCAAATTTTATGTAGTGATGACATTTTTGGTAAACAGTGAGTAGGATGTTGATTCAGAAGCAGTTGATGCCCTCTTTCTAGCTCAAGATTACATTGATCTTGTGATCTTCTAGCCTTGTGTTTCACTAAGTCAACTGTGTCGGATTTTTATCTTCTTTAAAATATCATAACATTCAGATAGTCTGAATGTATGTGCATTTTTTTAGTGATGTGCATACATGAGGCCAAAAAATGTAAATGAAAAGAAAGGACAAATAATGAATTTTGAAGATCTTGAGTGAATGAAAAAACAACGAGAGGAAATGGTAAACTTGCAAGTATGAAAGTGTGAAGAGGGCAGGAGATGATGTGAAGATATGTTTAAATCTAAGGGAAAAAGTGGTTTAAACTATTATGAATTCTCTAAAATAAAATTAAGTGAAAAGCATGATGCTGAAGGAACTGAGGAGCGGCCTGAATTACCACAAACATCATTCTATGCCTCTACTTAATATACTAGGCAGGCCCTACATGGCATCATATGAGAAAGTCAGTCTTTCTAAGATGCATGTTAAATTCGAGACTGGATATGGAAAGGAAGTACAGAAATATTTTCAGTCTTGAGGCACAGTGAATTGAGTTACTATTTGTTGCCCAAAATTTCCTATCTATTCAATCTTGGCCCTAGGCTAGACTCCATCCAGGGTCTGCATTTTAACCCATGTTGAACAACTCTGAGAAATTTTTCATGGCCTTGTGTCCTATCCTCTTGTCTCTGCAATTGTTTAGCTCCCTGGTTTGCAAGCCTTTTATTTGAACCATTGGCAAAAAGACCCAAAAGCCTTATACCCTAACCCTTTGGCCTTTTCTTTTTCACCGTTCCCTTTTTCGGTCACTTAAGGGTTTCATTTTTCCATGTGCACTTTATATTTTCTAACTGGTTGTGTGATCTCCTATTCCCGATGGTTAAGTTCTTAACATCCAGTGACCTAGCGAAGCGGTTACTATTTGTTTGGTGGTCCCAGCTCTAAGGCGGGTTAAGATCCGAGAAAGATCTACAATTGTCATTATACCGCTAAGGAAATATGCATGATGTTTAGTATCACGGTATAACGATGACCATCGATCCTCCTCTTTTGCTTAGCACTCCTGTCAGGTGGGTCGTGTGCTAGATATATTTGAGGGGGTAGTCAACGGCAAATAAAAGAGTGACACATGGCAAGTCTGAGCCCAGTTTATTAAAATCCTAAGCGTCCTTGATTAAAAGGGTTAATCTTTTGATCCGACAGTTGTCGCATGTTTGTAAGACTTAATCTTCTTGAATAGAGGTAATTTGGAATCACCTCTATATGTGTAAGTGTGTGGGGGAAATGTGAGATTCACTCCTAAATCCAAATTCCCAAAGGAGAGATCCAATTTGATCAACCAAAAGGTTAATACACAATCGAATCAATCTATGAAGAATATGAAAAAGAGAGAAACCTTATACTTCCCTATAGTTGGATTAAGATTGAAATTTGAAATAATTGAAATACAACTACTAACCTCAAAATTAGGGCAGATCTAGAAAATGTTGAATTCTGGTGTCTGTGTACACTTTCGAGAAAATCTGAAACCTGTCCTAGACTGGAAATACCGAGACAGAGAAAACCCAAAAATAATTCCTCAAGTTGGCTCAGCTCAGGTTTGACCCTCATAAAAGGTCAAATACCACATTCTTTATTTGAAGTCCGATTCGAATTTTGTTCACAGATCCCAGAAGTTTGTCGAAAAGGGTATCCAAATTCACTCTCAGATCTGAAACTCTACACATGTACCTACAAGAAAATGGGGGTTTTTGTTGTATGGGGGGTTTGCCTTGGTCAAACCCCAATTTGGAATCAACCTTAATATTGAAATTGAAATGGAGAATGCTAGCAAGTAGTAGAAAAGGATCTAACAATGAAGCTATGCAATTCAATAGATATGCAATTGTATTTGAAATGTAAACAAGTATATTGATATGAAAGCTTGAACACAACAATAAATGTAAATCAAACCTCCAGGATTATATGCTTGGAATCCACCTTGACAGAAGAATGAATAGATCTTGAAGATGAACAAAAGGATCTTGAAGGAAGATCACACCATCATGATGGCTAGATCTAGGGTTTGAATGATAAATCTTGAATGCTTGAACCAAATCCCTTCAATGGCTTGAATTCTTGAATCCTTGATCTTCAATGGAGAACTTGGATGGAGAAGAAGACTTGAATGCTTGAATTGAATGCTTACTTGATCACCTTGAGAGCTTGAGAGCTTGAGAGCTTGAAAACTTGATTGAGAGATATGTTCTCACAAAACTTGATGTGAAAATGAGAGAGGAAGGCCTCCTTTTATAGTGATCTAGGGCACACTCCTCTAGATGGGCCACCTTGGAGAATTAAATCCCAATTAGGTCCTCACCTTTAGAAAATATACTTAGATTAAATGCAATTAAAGGATTTACCATCCCGAAACCCGAAATGGCCGACCTGGAAGTGAGAAAATAAATCTCCCGAAAGCTCGAAGCCCGAAGATTCTGGAATTTGAAATTTTGGAGAAAGGGGTCAAAGTTGACATTGACCCTGACCTAGTCAGGGTCGACCTAAGACATTGACCTTTTTCTTAGGTTGACTCAAAATTAGAGTAGGAGGTCCCAGGGATGCCCAGAAACCTAGAATTGATGCCAGAATAGGACAGAATGTCAGGAATAGACATAAAATCCTATGATTACTAAAATGAAGGCTAGGAGGATCCATTTCTAAATCCTACCTAGAAAATAGAGCCATGGAAGAGAGAAATTTAGGAGAATCCTTAAGATCCTAACCCTAATTTCACCTAGAATGAAGCAGAAAAGAAGTGGAAAGCGGGGAGAAAGCCAGATCAAAGAAAAGACCAATTCAAGGCATCCAATATGACCCCAAAAAACTTACTCAAAGGGATAAATGCTCTTAACATGGAAGTGCTTCCATTTTAAGATGATACACTTCCCCCTTACGATCATGTGACAACTGTTGATCTTCATCCCAATGCAGCGCCTCATCTCAGTGGGTCCACTGCCACATAGTCTAAGGTGTTTGATTCTTATTGGCTGGCTAGATTATGATGTGGAAACATGTCAGAGCAAGCCCATTCTTCCTTCTCAGCTGGTGGTTAAGATCCAAGCAAGATCTATGATTGTCGTTAAACTGCTCGAGTAAGATGCATGAAGTTTAAGGCTGCGGTAGAATGACAATCGTCCGATGAAGGGTTAAAGAATGTCGTGGGTCTATGTTGTCAGGGAGCACTAACATGCTCAATTCTTATTGGTCACTAGGTAGGACAGTTGGCATTGTTAGTGGGGCCTATCTTTCCTAATGGTTAAGTTGTGGTATGATCTTGCGGTTGCCATTATACCGCTCGGATAAGATGCGTGATGTTTAATATCATGGTATAGCAACAACCGTCCGATGAAGATCTCAGTGGGTCATGGGTCCAATGCGCTACATGTTGCTGAGGTGTTCATTTTTTATTGGTTCCAACTGGTGATGTGGTATTTGACTTTTTAGAAGGGGCTTGCGATTGTTATAAGGTTGATATGGGTCGTTCATCTGCCAAGAAAGAATGATATCGACGGCCACATTTTAAATTGGATCAGCTAGCTGTTGTTTTCCAAATTTAAATATATTTCTTGCTAGTTTCTTGTTGTTGGTCAAATGCGAGGCTGCAGGTAGCTCAAAATTTATATCTTTGAGATAGTTGCAGTTGAAAAGGATGATGAAGAGGATCTAGGCTGCTGTCATGTGTGATTTCTTAGGGTACCATGTCAATGTTCTTGCGTCGAAGAAGCATTAAAAGGTTGGTGCCACCTGTGGCCTTCTGTACTTCAAAAACCTCAAATATCTGTAAGGATCAGATTTTAAGCATTCATGATAAGCCCAACTTGCAGAGACAAGGGCATGGTTATGGTGTGAGGTTTTCAACTTGCAAAGAGATGGGATGGACTTGCAAGGACTGATATCTGATCAGCCAGGATATTTTCAAAGATGCAGCTATGATCAGAGTTGACAGGGTTAGGGTTTGATTATTATATGACAATTTATGTAACCCTAATTAGGTTTTTTGATCATGCATGTGTGCAAAGGAGATGTACATAATGTTTTTTGAGAGCTTTTGAAGCTCAGAGTTTTCATTTTGTAAAAAGAGTTTTTCTCTTTCTAGGAGTTATCTGTGGCATTTGTTCTGCCCTCTGGCTCTTACAGTTTGTAATCTTTCATTGGAATCTTAGATTCTATAGAGGCTATCTATGGCGTTTGTTCTGCCCTCTAGTCTTTCCCTTGTCTGTATTTCTCTTATTGAGTATAATATACTGGCCTTGTTAGAGAAATCTTAGAGTTCCAGAGCCCTTCTTTCTTTCAACTTATATGTGTACTATTATGTTTGATCTGATTTGAATGAGTTTGTGGGTATACTTCAGCCCCCCTGTCATTCTGTCTCATTCCTGTGCCCCTTTGCTGAAGAGAACATTTGCTTGTAGGTCACAGTCTGTGTCTTTTGTTCAGACCCCTCTATGAAACACTTATGCAAGCCTGTTTAGAAAGGTTGTGTTCTATTAGATCTGGGAGCTTTCATGCTAGTTTGGTCAGTGTATTGTGTTCATTTCATTTCGGTGTATCACCTAGTAGGCAGTTTGCTCTCAGCTATTTCCCTTTCATGCATTCCTTCTATCCCTTTTCCCTCAAGAATTTACTTTCATGTCAAAGAGCAAATTAAGGTGATTATCCAAGAGGAACCAGTCTAGAACCTAGAGGTCTCATCTCAGTTAGCATAGGTCCCACAACCTGGAGATGATTCCCATGTTATACTAAGTTATCAAGACCAAGAGAGCTTGAAAAAAGGGTGCAAACTTAGTGTATAACAATTCTGGCATGCCCGGTGGGACCACAAAAGAAGTTTATCTTTGAAAGATTATGCTATCTCTGATATACTGATTGCATAATATAGACATTTAGAAGTTTTTTTTGTCAAGTATATCTGGTGACTCCACTAATTTCACAGATTCAGGCTTACCTTGTTCAAAGTTTATGAGAAAGATTGAGACTAGGAGCTCAAAGCCCACTAAATTTTTAGAGTTTCCCTTAAAAAGAGGCTACAAAGGTAGATCAACCCAGAGAACATCCCCTGCAAGGAGAGTACAGTCTACACCACCTGATACTTCAAAAAGGAGACCTTCACCCTTTCATCTCAGAAGAAGAGGAAGATCTCTAACTAGAGATCTAGAAGAAGATTCAAATCCAACACCAAATACAACTCACACAATTGCTACTCAGCAAATTTCAGCTCCTACAATGGCTAGGCAGTTTTCTTTTGCACCTTTAAACCAAGGGAGTCCATTAGTCTTTGCTCAACATCATGATGTGCCCTTGGTGGCACTAAAGAGTCTACCTGATTTCATAGGTGAAGGACAAACTATAGCTTTTGAAAACATTAGAGATGTGACTACTATCTGCAGTATACATAATATAACTCAAGAAGATGTGGCCACCAAGTTATTAGCAGCCTCCCTCAAAGGTAAGGCTCTTGAATGGTTTAGAACTTTAACTATTGGTTCCATTAATTCATGGGATGGATTAGGGGATGCATTGAGTAAACATTTTGAGGATAAATTAGACAACTTGTCTTTGGTTGAGCAGTTGACAACCATTAAAAGGGATCCTCAAGAACAAATGACAGATTATAATAATACATTCCTCAAGACATGGAATAGAATTCTATTCTCAGTAAGGCCATCAGCTAACCATGCTTTCTTATACTTCTTGCAAAGTTTGAATGGTCAAATCTCTGTCATGATCCAATCTATGGTTGGTACCTCTCTACCCCAAGCTTTTGACATAGTTGTCTAGGCTGAAAATTGTTTAATCCAAGTAGGTATGATAGCTAGAAGGCCACCCATGCCCATTTTTCCTAGCCTTCAGCCCATTGCACCTCTATAAATACGTCCTTTTATCCCTATTCCCACCATATTGGCACCTCAAGCTAGTTCTAGCAATCAGGAGCTAAAGGCAAGTTTCTCTCAAGAGCTGCAAGAGATGAAGAATAGTCAACAAACTAGTTAGCAAGAAATGACAAATTTGTTGTAGACTTTAACTAAAGAGGTTACAAATCTAAAGAGGCAAGGGCAAGGAATCAGACCACCCTTTCAGCCATAAGGCCAAGGTCCTAATCAATAATATCAGAATCAAGGATAGCCTTATCAACAGAATAGGCCACCATACCAAGGAGGATATCAAGGACAAAGGCAAAATTTTAATCAAAGACCATTCCAACCATACAACCCTGCACCTCTCAATTCTGTGAATCCAGTTAGGGACATGGTCCCTAGTTAAAATAATATGGTTATGGACAATGAATGGTGTTTCCCTTATAATCAGCCTCATAATCAGGCTACTTGTTCAAATGGATGGATGAGCCAAGCTCTAATGGTTCAAAATGCCTCATATACTCAATCAGAGGCTTCTTCCAGTGGATCAGTTCCTCAACAAGAACCACAAGATAATAAGACTGCTCTTTTCAATTGGGAGCAATAGGACTTCAATGGAGTCATTGGTGAACCTTCCATTGCTGCCAACACAAGGTCAAAGAGAAGAGCTCAAGATATGGAGTGAGCAGATTCTGGGATTAAAGCTACTACATCTTCAGAACCAATGCAGCCAGCTACCCCCATCATATTCAAGAAGGCTCCTGCCATTACAAGCAAAGAAGGCCAGACTCTCAAAGAGGTGGAGCCTATTATAGTAAAAGTACCATAGAGAGTACACACTATGACACCTTTCAACATTGTAGACAACATGAAGATGGTGAATATCAATATGTCTATGTGGGACTCTTTGGCTATTCCAGGGCAACCTGAGATTTTGAAGAAAGCTATGACTGAAATGACAACTCCTTAGCATACAAAAGAAGTTGCAAAGCTAGTGTTGGTCAACATTGATCAAGAAAAAGAGGCTCCAAGTTGCAACTCCAAGGCCAATACCATTCAAGGTAGGAATTCAAAACCCCCTCCCTTTTATGTGTCTTTAATTATTGGAAAATCCTTAGTACATAATTGTATGGTAGATAGTGGAGCTACTAGCTCTCTAATGTCTAAAAAGGTGGCTGACCAATTATGACTTAAATATAACCCCTCCAAAAGAAGTTTACACAACTTGATGGATCCTCAGTTAACACTATAGGTGTGGCTAAGGATACTAGTCTAATCCTTCATGCTAGTCCTAATTTCTCCATCCTACTTGATATATATATCATAGATCTCCCTGCTTTATTTGCCATATGTCTATCAAGGGAGTTCACAGCCAAGATAGGAGGCTACCTCTCTTCTGACTGGTCTCACATGATTTTTCACACAAGATATGCTACCAAGGTTACCATCAAATCTGAATCATTGGCAGCACACCATATAGAGCCATATGTGTCCAATACCATCAATGCAAGCTGCCTTGCATTTTATAGCAGTGATTTCCCAACTATCAAAGAAGCAAACACTAAGATAGAAAATATCCCTGATATTTTATTAGATGAACTAGAGTTAGAGAAGGCTTTAGAGGCCCAAGAAAATGTTATTTTGGATGCGAGTTTGGGAAGCTATTTGATACAAGAAAGTGGATCCATAGAGCCAAGCCTCCTCAAAGAGGACACTGATTCAGAGAATCAGAGCAATTAGGTTTGGGAATTGTTTTTTGATGGAGCTAGAAGCTGACATGGCTCTAGTGGTGGTGCTATGCCAATGTCCCCAAAAGGTGAAAGGTACTATACATCTTTCAGATTCAGTTTCTCCTGCACTAGCAACACTGTAGAATATGAAATTTTGGTGAATGGACTGGAGTGGGCTAGAAAAAGAGGGCTCAAAGCCCTAAAATTTTATGGCGATAGTGAGTTAGTAGTCAGCCAAGTGAGAGGGATAAGTGCAACCAAAAATGACACCATGAAAGTATACAAACATAGAGTTTGGGATGCAATTGAAGACTTTTGTGCTTTCAATATTGTTGCTATCCCTAGAAAGCTAAATCAAAATGCATGCTATTGGATCTCAGTTTGACATTCCTTATAGTATTTCAAAGGAGACCCAATAGCATATCAAATTGATTATCAGACCTTCTATCCCTGATAATGATACTAATTGGCAAGTGTTTGACAATGATGAGCAAATTTTGCAGTTCTTGTTTAAAGAAGATGTCTTCTCAGAGCATAACCAAGATAGGCTATTGCAAAATTATGGTGACCAAGTAATACAACTTAAGTCTAATAAGATGCCTAGAGGTCTTGTCACCTTAGAAGTTGTCTTCAACAAGGATGATCAAGTTAAGAAGAATAAAGCTGGCCTGGTAGTTCAACAAGAGCACTGTATTGAATTAGAGTTGGAACCAAGTAAAAGTTTACAATTTGGAAAGGTAAACACTGATTTGGAGAAGTAGGCTTATATCCAATTATTCAAGGAATTCAGTGATGTTTTTTCATGGCAATATGAAGACCTTAAAGGTTTTAATCCAGCCCTTGCTCAGCACACTATTGAATTAGAACCTAATGCAAAACCAATAAGACAAAAGCAAAGGCCTATTAATCCCAAGCTTGAGCCGCTTATGCATAAAAAGGTGCTCAAATTAATATAAAGTGGTATCATCTACCCCATCAAACATACTAGTTGGGTTTCCAACCTTGTTCCTATAAGGAAGAAGAATGGGGAGTTGAGGTTATGTGTTGACTTTAGGGATCTTAATAGGGCCTCTTTGAAAGACCGCCATCCATTACCCTCTGTGGAGAAAATCTTACAATGTGTCTCTGGATCTAAGAGATTTTCATTATTGGATGGCTATTCAGGATACAATCAGATCCTAGTCAACGAAGAGGATCAATACAAGACTGCATTTACAACCAAGTGGGGAACCATGGCTTATCAAAAGATGCCCTTTGGTTTGTCAAATGTAGGTGCTACCTTTCAAAAGGCAATGGATATGGCCTTTAAAAGCCGCATGTACAAGTTTGTACTGGTCTACTTAGATGACATAACTGTCTATTCTAAACATGCAGCAGATCATATCAAACATCTGCAGAAAATCTTTGAAAGGTGTAGAGAGTTTGGGATATCTCTTAATCCCAAGAAATATGTGTTTGCAGTTCATGAAGGAAAATTGCTAGGATATAGAGTATCCAAGAAAGGAATTACAGTAGACCCTAAGAGGATTGTAGCCATACTAGAGCTACCATTGCCACATCATAAGAAAAGTCTCCAATCTTTCATACGAAGGATTAATTTTGTTAGGCATTTCTTGCCTAATATTGTAGATTTACTAAGACCTTTGATAGCCATGTTGAAGAAGAGTTCAACTTTCAACTGGACTAAAGAAGGGAAGGCCAACTTCCAAGCTATGAAAGAGGCCTTGACAGAAGCTCCTGCTCTATTAAACCCAAATTTCAGTAAGGATTTTATCCTTTATGCTTATGGAGGTCATGATTCTATATCTGCTATGCTGACTCAAGAAAATTCTAAAGGGTTGGAGCAGCCTATTGCTTTCTTCAACAAGGGTTTAGAAGAGTATGAACAAAGATAATCTTTTGTGGAGAAACATGTACTTGCTATGGTAAAATGTCTTAAAAGGTTCAGATATCCATTGACCCATAGCAAGGTACACTTGAATGTTACTCATCCAAGTGTCAAAGAATTTTTGTTTTCCAAGGACCTAAATTAGAAAAGAGCTGGTTAGAGGAAGAGGTCTTTGTGAGCATTTGGCAAAGGATGAAATTTTAAAGAAATCGGAGCAGACAAATGCATCTCTGGTTGTGCATTCCACAGAGGAACATGCCAAGGCATCAGGTTGGTTTCCTAACATGATTCATTACTTGAAGACAAGACAATGTCCTAGAGGCCTAGATTCAGCAAAAAGAAGATATTATAGGTTACAATCTGTTCCCTTTGTGCTGATAGATGAGGTTCTTTTTAGAAAGGATCACAATGGTGTCCTTTTGAGATGTATTGATTCAGAAAAGATAGCTGATGTCCTATTTGAATTTCATGATGGACCTTCTGGAGGTCACTTTTCTCCTAGGACTGCTACTTTTAAAATCATGAGGGTTGGATACTATTGGCCATCCATCTTCAAGGATAGTCATGAGTATGTGAGAAAATGCATCAAATGTGCCATGTTTGTAGGAAAAGAAAGGCTTGCAGCACTGCCCCTTCATCCAATCAGAATAGAGAAACCTTTCATGAGATGGGGCATAGACTTTATTGGTGTGATTAATCCTCCATCTAGTGCAGGACACAAGTGGATAATCACTGCAACATATTATTTCACTAGATGGACAAAGGCAATTGCCTTGAAAGAATCAAATGAGAGTGTTGTCTTGATTTTTTATGATGATATAATTCATAGATTCGACACTCCAGACTCCATAATATCAGATAATGCATTGGCATTCACAGGCCTTAAAGTCTCAGAATGGGCAATCAAAAATGGCATCTATCTGAATACAAGTTCAAATTACTACCCTCAAGGGAATGGTTTGGCTGAATCAACTAACAAGAACTTGATTAGGATAATCAAGAAAACTCTCCAAGACAACCAGAGAGATTGGGATACTAAGTTGAAGTCTGCCTTATGGTTAGACAGGATTACCCCAAAGAAAATCATTAGGAATTCTCCTTATGTATTAGTATATGGCAGAGAGGCTAAGTTGTCCATTTCAACTGAATTTCCATCTTTAGACTTGGCCACTCAATATGTCATGTTTGAAGAAGGAGATCCCTTACAAATCAGGTATGCTCAGCTCATGGAGTTAGAAGAACTCAGAGATAGGTCCATGAAGGATATGGAGTTCCATCAGGTATAGAAAAAGAAAATTTTTGATAAAAGAACCAGGGCCAGAGACTTCAAAGTTGGAGATGTAGTTTTCAAGTGGGATGAATTTAGATCAAGGCCTGGCAAACATACAAAGTTTGATTCCTTTTGGGGTGGACCATTTGTTATTACAGAATGCAAGGGGCCTAATGCTTTTCAACTATCAACTCTTGGAGGAGATGCCTTGCCCATATCAGTTAATGGATTCCACCTAAAGCCTTGCTTTGAGGCCAATCCTTCCTTGTAAATCTCTATGAATATGTTTTTGCTTTCTTTCCTTGCTTTCTAGGTTAGTTTTCCCTATTTTCCAAGAACTGCCCGTGCACAGTTATGTCCCTCTGGTTCCAGGTTTTCTCTTTGTCAAGGAAGTGGTTGTGTTCAAATGATGACTCTATGCCTAATGAATTGCTCAAGGCCACTGGTTTCCATGTCTAGCAGGCTGACATCCAGCAGAAATCGCCAAAAAATTTGTCCAAAATTTCCTATCTATTCAATCTTGGCCCTAGGCTGGACTCCATCCAAGGTCTGCATTTTAACCCATGTTGAACAACTCTGAGAAATTTTTCATGGCCTTGTGTCCTTTCCTCTTGTCTCTTCAATTGTTTAGCTCCCTGGTCTACAAGCCTTTTATTTGAAAATGTGACCATTGGCAAAAAGCCCCAAAAGCCTTAAACCATAACCCTTTGGCCTTTTCTTTTTCACCATTCCCTTTTTTGGTCACTTAAGGGTTTCATTTTTCCATGTGCACTTTATATTTTCTAGCTGGTCATGTGATCTCCTATTCCTGGTGGTCAAGTTCTTAACATCCAGCAACTTGGTGAAGTAGTTACTATTTGTTTGGCGGTCCCAGCTCTGAGGTGGGTTAAAATCTGAGCAAGATCTACAATTGTCATTATACCGCTAAGGAAATATGCATGATGTTTAGTATCATGGTATAATGACGACCGTTGATCCTCTTCTTTAGCTTACCACTCTTGTCAGGTGTGTCCTGTGCCAGATAGATCCGAGGGGGCAGTCAATGGAAAATAAAAGAGTGACACATGGTAGGTTTGGGCCCGGTTTATTAAAATCCTAAGTGTCCTTGATTAACATGGTTAATCTTTTGATCTGACGGTTGTCACATGTCCATAAGACTTAATCTTCCCCCTTAAGATCATGCAACAACCATTGATGTTCATCCCAACACAGCGCTTCATCTTAGTGGGTCCACTACCACATAATCCAAGGTGTTTGATTCTTATTCGCTGGCTGGATTATGATGTGGAAACATGTCAGGGCAAGCCTGTTCTTCTTTCTCAGCTGGCAGTTAAAATCTGAGCAAGATATATGATTGTCATTATACTACTCAAGTAAGATGCATGAAGTTTAAGGCTGCGGTATAATCACAACCATCCGATGAAGGGTTAAAGAATGTCGTGGGTCCCTATTGTCAGGGGGTGCTGACATGCTCAATTCTTATTGGTTGCCGAGCAGGACAGTTGGCGTTGTTAGTGGGGCCTATCTTTCCTAATGGTTAAGTTGTGGTATGATCTCATGATTATCATTATACCACTCAGATAAGATGCATGATGTTTAGTATCACGGTATAGTGACAACCGTTCAATGAAGATCCTAGTGGGTCGTGGGTCCAATGCGCTATGTGTTGCTAAGTTGTTCATTTTTTATTGGTTCTGACTAGTGATGTGGTGTTTGACTTTTCAAAAGGGGCTTGTGACTGTTATAAGGTTGATATGGGTCATTCATCTACTGGGAAAGAATGATATCGATGGCCACGTTTTAAATTGGATCAGCTAGCCATTGTTTTCCAAATTTAAATATATTTCTTGCTGGTTTCTTGTTGTTGGTTGAATGCGAGGCTATGGGTAGCTTAGAATTTATGTCTTTGGGATAGTTGCAGTTGAAAAGGATGATGAAGAGGATCTGGGCTGCCATTGCGTGTGATTTCTTAGGGTACCATGTCAATGTTCTTGCATCGAAGAAGCATTAAAAGGTTAGCACCACCTGTGGCCTTTTGTACTTCAAAAAACTCAAATATATGTAAGGATCGGATTTTAAGCATTCATGATAAGCCCAACTTGCAGAGACAGGGGCATGGT
Source organism: Chamaecyparis obtusa (assembly GCA_027943335.1). Taxonomy (NCBI): domain Eukaryota; kingdom Viridiplantae; phylum Streptophyta; class Pinopsida; order Cupressales; family Cupressaceae; genus Chamaecyparis; species Chamaecyparis obtusa. The sequence goes on from BSBK01006564.1 coordinate 233,769, forward strand.
TATGGTGTGAGGTTTTCAACTTGCAAAGAGATGGGATGGACTTGCAAGGACTGATATCTGATCGGCCAGGATATTTTCAAAGATGCAGCTATGATCAGAGTTGACAGGGTTAGGGTTTGATTATTATATGACAATTTATGTAACCCTAATTAGGTTTTTTGCTCCTACCTATGTGCAAAGGAGATGTATCTAATGTTTTTTGAGAGCTTTTGAAGCTCACATTTTACATTTTGTAAAAAGAGTTTTTGTCTTTCTAGGAGTTATTTGTGGCATTTGTTCTACCCTCTGGCTATTACAGTTTGTAATCTTTCATTGGAATCTCAGATTCAATAGAGGCTATCTGTGGCATTTGTTCTACCCTCTGGTCTTTCCCTTGTCTGTATTTCTCTTATTGAGTATAATATACTGGCCTTGTTAGAGAAATCTTGGAGTTCCAGAGCCCTTCTTTCTTTCAGCTTATATGTGTACTATTGTGTTTGATCTGATTTGAATGAGTTTGTGGGTATACTTCAGCCCCCCTATCATTCTGTCTCATTCCTATGCCCTTTTGTTGAAGAGAATGTTTTCTTGCAGGTCACAGTCTATGTCTTTTGTTCAGACCCCTCTATGAAACAGTTATGCAAGCCTGTTTAGAAAGGTTGTGTTCTATTAGATCTAAGAGCTTTCATGCTAGTTTGGTCAGTGTATTGTGTTCATTTCATTTTAGTGTATCACCTAGTAGGTAGTTTGCTTTCAGCTATTTCCCTTTCATGCATTCCTTCTATCCCTTTTCCCTCAAGAATTTACTTTCATGTCAAAGAGAAAATTAAGGTGATTATCCAAGAGGAACCAGTCTAGAACCTGGAGATCTCATCTCAGTTAGCATAGGTCCCACAACCTAGAGATGATTCCCATGTTATACTAAGTTATCAAGACCAAGAGAGCTTGAAACAAGGGTGCAAACTTAGTGTATAACACTATTATGTGCAGACAAGTTTGGTCAGCCGAATGAGTATTTCATCATGTTGCTTATGTGATGCAGGATACATTTCTTACACCATCTTTTCTATGTGCAGACAAGTTAAAAATAGGTAAAGGAAGGGTGTGAGAAGTTTGGACACCCACGCAGTGTTTAAAGGAGCCTGATGTAAATAAAAATTGAGGCATGGTTGTAGAGGCACACATTAAATTGGGTGTGAACAACAAATCATTTGGTGAGAAGTCATGCTTGTTTTGGTAAGCATGAGGCTCACGTTAATAAAATTGGATCCAGCGATTTAGAGAAGGCTTCACGCAATTAGAAGGTGGAGTGTATTGCCACCAAGTAAAACCATAGCCAGCGCAATAAAGGGTGTTGTCTGCGATAAACAAAGAAGTTTCTCACATCCCAGTTTGTTAATGGCCCACACCAAAGAATGAAAATTGGAGGATGCTAGTGGAGATCCCCACGCATAAAAAAGGGGGAACCTCTCGCATTAAAGGCTGACGCTCACAAAAATAGCCAACAAAGGGAGCCAGCATGTGCATGTCATGTGTGTACACTATTTCGATGCGCACCATATTAGGTTTTGAAATGTTGTATAAGAGAGGGCTCACGCGTGGTATAGTGAAGCCAGTGTGAGTCAAATATGAATGATTGCCAGCATTTCAAAGACAAGGATGCCTCACTCTTTGAATACGGCAAGTCACCAATCTTATGAAGATGTCCGCTTAAAATTTGTTCCTAGCAAAATGTTTGGAGGATCTCTGTGTTAAATAAGAGGTTTCACGTGAACCATGAAGTGGGTGTTGCGTGAGCATGTATCAATAGTAGGAATGCCAATTTTCATGTGAATTGCAGTGGAAGGCTATCAACGTTTCAAGAGCTGCCCATGCATGGTATTTGGGGCCCAAACACCTCACACAATACTAGAGCGATCCCCTACGTGGAACCAAGAGGAGTTTCTAGTTCACTCAATTAAACTATGGAGCTTGCACAAAATCCCTAAAGAGCCAGTGTAAGTAAGGGTGGAGGCCTTATGTGCTTCTAAAGCCAGCATGAAATAGTATGGAGGTAGGCTCGAAAGTTCTGTAGATGCACAATACTAATATCCCACCTTGGTTGGGTTAAGATTCATTGTTTCGTTTAAATACACCAGCACTCTTATGCATTGTAAACAAAGAGCCAAGAGGCTCTTAGCAGGCCCTCTTGGCTGGGGGGCTTAGTGCGCAGTGGGCCCCACTAATTTTGAATGGAAGTGCATATAAGGTTTTAAAAACTCAAAAAACATTATCCCACATTTGCCCCAGATTGGGAAAATATACTGTTTATAAGCAAGTCCACACACAACATGAAATAGAAAGAAGACTAGAGGCTATGCTCACGTGACCCTCCATGTTGACACCTCGGTTTCCATGCCACTGAGCCCAGTGGTAAGTAAATTTTGCAGGTAGCAGATGGCGGTGACAAGGCCCTAGGTGGACACATGGTGGACACACTCGAAGTCACTAGATGAATCCAGTAGTTAGCAGAAGATTCTGAGATTCAGCGCTGGTGGTCAACTAACTGCGGTCACCAGGTCGCTGGATCCCTAGCAGTTAGGCGACATCATTCCAAGATTGTGAGAGTATGTGGTCATGTGATTGTTGAGTCCATGATAGTTAAGTGAAATCATTTAGACATTTGGAGAATGGGCTCAGTCACCCATTCTCCAAATGTTAACCATGGTCAAGACAGGTTTTCAAGAATTGGAGAATGGAGCATTCGCCAGATCATCGAGCTTAACTATAGTTAAGGATTATGTTCAGAGGTTCTGAGAATACATATGGTTTCCCAATCTCCAAATGAGGGGTTAATCTAAGTTCAAGTCCAAGAAATGAATGAAAAGGTGACAAGTGTCAGGTTCTGGTGCATTCAGTGGTTAAGGTGCAGAATATGATATAAAATGTTAGATTTAAAAGATTTAAATAAATGACATAGTCTGGATTATAGAGAATAATTCAAAAATTTAAAAGACCAAGCCTGTTCATGGAAAAATGTCCTAGAAATTTAATTTTTATCAAAACATATAAGTGTTATATGTTTTCAGAAATGGGAAAGGGCAAGGAATCCAGTGGTGATGATTATTTTTAGTTTTAATGAAGTGTGAAAGAGTAGTCTGGGTTTGAAATCTGAGGATCAGAATCAAAATCAGATCAGTTGGGAAATGATTGCACATAGTGGATTAGTTTGAGGAATTAGTTGCAGAGCAAAGTGTGGGAAGACCTGGAGATATTTTCATGCCAAGAATGGACAGCTGTCAATTCGGTGTAACTAACTTTCATTTACTATATCTTATTTTTTCTTCTCATTTGTAAGGGATGGTGAAATTAATGCTACAAGTTAGCTATCTGATTCTAGGGTCATGTTTTTCTAAGTTTCTTTTTTCATTCTAGATATATTGAAACTGAGAGATCTTAATAAAACACAGTGCATTTCCTATTCTAGATTATTGTTGTCTCTTTATATTTTGTTGATGCTCTTGTATGTTTAGTTTGTAAGGCATTCTGAATATACCGGTTACAAGGTAACTATGCAATCACCTGTGAGTTTCCTTCAAGGAAGGAGTTAGTCTCATGAGTAATTTCAGAGGGATAATCATTTGTATGAGGATTTGATACAATAGTTTGGGAATGAAAAGATAGTCTGTAAGGCATTCTATCTGAGCTGCATATAGATTATAAGGCATTCTATTTGTGTTCCTATTAAGTGGTTTATGTTGATGTACATTTGTATGACTCTGTTGCCCATTATATATGACACTGGTCTTTTCTTGTCCTATAGTTTCATCATCAAACCATTATTTTAAATCATTTTAGATTTCCTATTTGAAAGCATGAATGTTCAGAATTTGTATTGAATAGTACAGACATTGTTTGTGATTCCTTGTAGAAGTGAATCTGATAGGTTAGCCTGCCTAAGCCTCAGAGTTCAAAGAGAAGAAGGGTGAATATCCTTGTCATAATCCACTATTTTTCATGTCTGCATAAAGGGTTTAGTGAGAGAGTGTTTATTCATGCAAACTTTGTATGTTTTAGGTACACCTGCCTGGGTTTGTGGAGACTGAACTGTAGAAGGAGTTTCTCCTTGTCAATTGGTCTTTTCTTGGTTGGAATCAAGAGTTTAGAAATCATAGAGTTCAATTGAAGCATTTAAGGCTTGTAATAGGATTCAGCAAGAAAAATCACTAACAAGATAATCGACATGCAGATGCCATGGCAAGCGCAACTTCCTTGGTTTGTCTTGAGAACAATGCTAAAAACTTTCAATTTACTATACAAACTCTTAAATGCCCTACAATTTTTGACAAGATTACCTCAGATTGTTTCAATTTGCATTCGGATGAATGGTATTCACATATTTTTCATTCTTTGATGGATGGTACTTTTCCTGAATCAGCAACAAGGAACATGTGTAATCATACTAGGAAACTTGCAGCACGTTACATCATTTTAGGAGATACACTTTACAAATGCTCTTATGAAGGATTATTATTAAAATGTCTCAATAGAACTGAAATTCTTGTAGCTTTAGCAGAAGCTCATTCTGGTTCTTGTGGGGGACATTTTGGTGGAAAATCCCTGGTTAATAAATTGCTTTGAATGGGATATTATTGGCAAACAATGGAATAGGATTCTTTCATGTTTGTTAAGAAATGTCCTCAATGTCAACAACATAGTAATTTGATTCATGCTTCTGCTCGTGAGCTTCGTCATCAAGTTTCTCCATGGCCTTTTAGTGTTTGGGGTTTTGATCTTATTGGGAAAATCTCATTGGCTTCTTCTCAAGGACATACTTATATTCTCACTGCTACAAATTATTTCACGAAGTGGGTTGAAGCTGTCCCTCTTCACTCAACAACAATGGATATTATTTGTGATTTAATCCTTAATAATATCATAACAAGATTTGGTATTCCTTCGATGATAATTTTGGATAATGGAACATCTTTTTTTAAAAAAAAAGTCACAAAATTCTTGGAGAAATATAGGATTCAACATAGATTTTCAACTCCTTACTATCCTCAATCTAATGGACAAGCTAAAGCATCAAATAAAATTATTGAACAAATTTTGAGAAAAATAGTTAGTAAGCATGCGAAAGATTGTCATACTCAACTGACTTATGCTTTATGGGCCTATAGGACTAGTGTTCGTACTACCATGGGTACTTCTCCTTACAACCTTGTCTATGGTACTAATGCTATTATGCCTTTGGAATTGGAAATACCTTCTTTACTTGTTTCATTTCATGGGATAGTTGATAAAGATACTTTTCATGAACAACGCTTACAAGAGCTAGAAATGTTGGATCAAAAATGAATACATGCATTAGAACATATAAAAGCTTATCATAAATCTCCTCAGAAACAATACAATCATAAGGTAATTGAACAAACACTTGTGGTTGGTGATTTAGTTCTTTATGAGAATCAATGAAATGTGAATGCTTTACCAGGCGAAAAAGGAAAATTTAGCCCTAATTGGCTTGGACCTTTTGTTATTATTGAAGATTTTGGTTCAGGTGCTTATAAACTTACTGATATGGATGGTGTTTCTTTTAAGGAACCCATTAATATTATGCATCTTAAACATTATTATCCTTAATTTCATTTTTTTCTTGTGCATTTAAATATTGCTTATAAAGATTTATTTTATAGGTTATGTAGTTTTAGCAAAATTACATATTGAATAGATTTATGCACTTTCTTTCTTTCTTTCTTTCTATTAAGTTTTATAGTGATGAAAGCATAGTAATCAAACATAGAACTAATCAGTAGAGAAAAATTTTCATTCATCAAAAAGAGTTTTCAAATTTTTGATACATATGTGGCCAATGGCCCTATCTATCACTATGTCTATCACTACGTCACTCTGATGGTCGATGGCTCCCAGATCTCTCTACTTTATGATGGGAAGATGAATATTTGTGTGTCCATGTATGGCTCCTAGATATGCTCATACCATGTGAACATCCTTGGAGACTCTGTACCTTTGCCATCAGCTTCTCCTCTCTTTCTCTACATAATCTCAGCTCTCACTGGATACATGCAAAGATATCGGCATGTCTGTTGGGATCTTTGTGACTGATGGAAGACTCTCACTCATCAGCTGGTAGTCGGTAGGATATAATTGTATCCTTGAAAATCTTGGATACAAAACTCCTCCACTCTACTATGCTAGCTATAGAAAGAAAAACTTTTATCAGTCTAGTGTCCTTTTTATCTCAAATCAAATCACATACTCAATAAAATTTCATGGTTCATACCTGGGTCTCCCTCTTGAATGTCACTAAAGTGTCTAGATGGTGGGGGAATGGAGTGACTACTCTCTTTGCACTCATTATAGCTAGGTCTCAATGGTGGTGTCTCTGTGTGGGGCCGTGGGGGCCGTTGTGATTTCAGTGGTGATGTGCAAGTAATAGGTATATCTACACCAGTATCACCAACTGGGGACATGTCCTCGGCTCTCTCCTCTGGTCTCTCATCTTCTCTATCTGCTCTCTCCTCCTCCTCCATGGGATCTCCCTCATAGATGTGCTCCTTCTCATCTATGATATCTTCATCCTCCTATGTGGCTCCACTATCCCAGTGTGTCCCCTCTATAAAGCCCGGATCACTTGTGGGATAATCCTTGGGAAAGATAGGATGGATCCCCTACAAACTCTAGTACTTGATGTAATCTCAGCTCATGCCTAAATAGGTCACATCTAATGGTACCTATATGTCCTCTATATCCTCTGCATCACTATCCTCTATGTCTACTATCGATGGTTGGTGTATGGCATTGGGTCTCTAATAGTATATCATCAGATGTACATAGCGAGGTACTACTTTAGGGACTCCCTGTAACAGGCCGAACTGCCTCATAACCTGATCATAATAGTAGGGCATCACTATATGACTCTGATGACCCTCTAGCAGCTTACACTACTTTGAATGTCTCATCTAGAATCATGTATTAGGTCACTCTGTCATTCAGTAGTAGGGTCTCCATATCACATCGGTACTCGCAATGTGGTCTAGATGTACTCTTCGGTAGAGCATATCTCCAAACTACCAAATATCTCTCAAGGGATATGTAAAGGCTCTCATTGTGCTCACATCTTTCATCACTAGAACTCCCTATGGATGTGTACATGTGAAATGCTCAAACATCCAAATCTGCAAGAGTGTGCATATCGACAGACTCTCCCGCTGATACCTCACTAGCTGACCTAGCTCATGGTATAGCTAAGCTAGCATGCTGAAACCCCATGAGAATATAGTCCTATCTCTCTCCATCCTCTATATGAGATGTGTCAAAGGTGAAAAAAATATAGTACCCTTTGAGTTGGGTAACACAACCAAGGCTACTATACAAAACATCACCTTTCGTACTAAAGGTGTAGGGCCTGATAGTATGGAAGATAATAGGACATGATCCGACCGGGTCTGCATCTATGGAAGTTGTCCTATACAATACTCTATATCTACATGAATCTCCTCACAACCATGTTGTGCTCTAGGTCTGATGGTCTCACCTCGGACTAGAAGCCGTATGATCTTGTAGACATCCTCTAAGGTCACTGTAATCTCACTAGAGGAAGATGAAAGGAGCATGTATCCTCATCCCACCTCTCTATCAGAGCTGATAGCATGGCTCGGTGTAGTCTGATCTATGGAAGGACTGATACCTAGTATAGTCCCACATCCTTTAGTAACTGCATCCCCTCATCATCAAGCTCAGACAGTCTCTCTCTAATCATGACTAGTAACTCTCCAAAGGGATGCTCTTAGAAATAGACCAAGTCCTGCAAGCACAAACAAAATCATATCAGTCATCTACATCATCAAATCTACAAATCTAACTAAATTAGGTCAAAGTCAACCTTAGTTAGGTCAAGGATGACCTTACTAGGTTAATGTTGACTTTATTAGGTCAAGGTCGACCTCATCTCAAAAATTGGCAAAAACCCTCTAGTCAATGTCGACTTTCATGGGTCAAAGTCAACCCAGATGGGTCAATGTTGACCTAACTGGGTCAGGGTAGACCTAAAAGGGGTAAAGTCAACCTTGCCTATAAAAAATATGAATTTTTAAAGTACAAAGGTGGATAACAGCAAACTCACCTCAGGTAGTGACTGTCTAGTAGCTAGGTTGTGTCTCAGAATCTCTAGACGTGTCGCTCGAAGTTCCTCTCTTCTCGACATCTTGCTTCTTGGTTTCAAATCTACAAATGGTAAGAATGAGTAAGTATTTCTCTCTTTTCCTTATTTATAAGTTCAAATTAGGGTTTCTTAGGGTAAACTCGAATTTCCCTTCTTATTCATTTAGACATACATTCACTCTTTTCATCATAACTTGAGTTTGGTAACTCCATTTTTAGTGTCATCAATGGCGTTGGAATCATGATACAAATACCTAACTCCTTGAACTATTTTAGGAAGGTTAGGAATCCTTATAAGTGGTTTAGGAAAGGACTTTTCAACACTCTTCATATCTAATATATAGAGGTTTTTCTTATCACCCTGTTTCACCCTTTCGAAGTAGAAAGCCGAAACAGGGGGGCATAAGGGGCTCTATACACTTCTCAAATTATCATTTAGTAAACTTTAGGTGATTTATGGATTTTAATTAACCTTGTGTGTTGCAAGATCTAACAGTTTTCTGCAAGATCTTTACATCAAGGACTTTGGCTATATCCTTTTTATTTACTATGATGTTTTCTTACTCTAGCTTGCATATTCATGTAGTGTCATATCTAAGCTAAAGTGGGGGCTAAATGTATCATCTCAAAATGGAAGAAATTCCATCTTGATAGGTTTAGCACCCTCTTTTAGTACATTTATCATGATAGACTTGCATTTAGGATGCATTCTACACTTATCTTTTTCATTCGAGGTGAAATTAGGGTTAGGATCCCGAGGATTCTCCTTAATTTCCCTTTTTCCATGGCTCTATTTTCTAGGTAGGACTTATAAATAGGTCCTCCTAGCCTTTATCATAGTCATCATAGGATTTTATGCCTATCCCTGGCATTATGTCCCTTTTTGGTGTCATTTTTAGGTCTCCAAGCATCCCCGGGACCTCCTGTCCTGATTCTGGCTGGATCTAGGCCCACAGGGTCAAAGTCGAGGTTGATCTTGACTAGGTCAAAATTGAGCTTGATCCTAACTAGTTCACTGACAAGGTCATCTTTGACCTCCTCTAGAATCTATGCCCCTCTTTTTGGTCTCGACGGGCCCTCAGATCCGAGTGCAAAAAGGTTTTAATTCAAAATTCATTTAATTATTTTCCCTCCTTAGTTGGTTATTATGATTGGACCTTAATTTGAGGTGAAATTCGAATTATGGGTCCTCACATTGCTCTGGGAGCCTCACCTTGAAACCTCTATATAAAGACTCTCATTTGCATTCATTTTCACCAAGTAGAACCAAGAAACATCAAGCAAGTTCATGATCAAGTGTTCTCAAGGAGTAATTTCATGAACAAGAAGATTTCAAGCAAGCAAGGAATGGTGAAGATGGAAGATTGCAAGAAGATGATATAGAAGATCAAGCTATTGTTGACATCAAGCATCTTTGTAAACACACACTTGGAGCAAGAGAGATCCTTTCTTCCTTGATCCGCCATTATCAACTTTCAAGAATTCAAAGATTCAATCATGGAGTAGCAATTATAGATTGTGAGTTTGGTAGAAGTACTTTAGCCTTGGGGGCTTGGTATGCTTTTCTATCTTATTCAAATCTATGCATTGTTGTTTCATACATATTCATGCTAGGGTTTTGATCTAGAGGATTAGATCTTGGCATTACACTTTTAATACATCCACACACACATTTTATTTCAATCAGCTATTCATGGAGGTAGAGATCACCAAAATAGGGGTTTGGCTAAGGCAAAATCCTATATAGCCACCCCCAAAAACCCCTTTTTCAGATATCTACAGTCATTATTTTGGGAATTAAAGGACAGATCTGAGTACCCTTTTCATCGAACTTCCAAGATCTGTGAACAAAGTCAAAATTGACCTTCAAAATAAAAAATGTAGCCTTTGACCTTTCATGAGGGTCAAAGACTACCTACTGCCAGAAAGATGAAATTTTTCTAGGTTTTCTCTGTCTCAACTTCCTAATCCTAGATCTGGTTGCAGAATCTTCTGAAACCCCACAGAGCCTTTAGAAAATAGGTATTTCTAAATCAATTTTATGATGAGGTATGTATCTTGACCTAATTAATTTTCAAGTATTTCTAGATTTACTTATGTTATTTCAAATATTACAAATGAATAGTGTTGAATGTTAGGTGCATTGTTAAGGCTCCATTTTTCCCCTATTCAACTTTTAATGAGCCTGTGGTTCTCCATTGTGATAACATGAGCATAGTAAATATGTCAAAGAATCTGGTGATGCACTCTAAAACTAAACACATTTCTATCAAGTATCACTTCTTGAGAGACAAGGTGGCAGAAAAAGAAATCAAGCTAGAATATATCAGTACAAAAGAGCAGATTGCAGACATTTTTACAAACTCGCTACCAAAAGATACCTTTGAATATCTTAGAGGTATGCTAGGGGTTCAGGCCCCTCCTAGTCAGAACTAAATGATGTAGAGATGCATCAATCCAGACATGTTCAGAACCTCATCATTTTCTAGACTAGATGTAGGGATCTACTCATCAGGGGGAGTGATCATGGAAGAAAGTTCATATGTGAAGGTAGTTGAAGGATCATGGCACCCTTTTCCATTGATGTCAAAGGGGGGGTATTTCTATAAGAAAATCTCTACTATTTGGGGAGATTGGTCAGTTGAAGGACTTTGGATTGATTTAACTTTGGGATAAGATTTTCCCATATGTTTACATCAATGCCAAAGAGGGAGATTGTTGGATATTGATAATGCATGGGTGGTGATTGAGACATGTAATATGTTTAATCACTATGTTACTAAATGGGCACTCATACTATTTTCATTTGTGTTTTGTCACTGATGTCAACATATGCTTTTATGAAGGAACCAGACTGGTAATCACAATGTATGGCTAGTCTATGGATATTTCAAATGTTGCAAAGTTAGATGAGAGTTCAAGAGGATTTTGTGATCTTATATCTGTGATCACATCATTAAGTATTTCATATTAAGAGAGTTACATTTGTTTTGGTAAAGACTGGTCACTAGACTGTGATAGTGAGAATTGACAGAGTTAGTCTCTGAGTTTTTGATGTAGCTTTTAGAAGAATTGGATTCAAGGTATGCGAACTTGAAGGATGATGGAAGAGGTACCGATGGATTTTCATTGGTTAGCACAAGGTATGGAGTGATTGGTGATGTCATCTAAGCATGTGCTCTGGAGATGGCTTATTCTAAAGCTGACTCAGGGAATGAAGCATGTCTTTTATTTGGCAAGCACAAATCAAGGATGTCAGTCCTTAATTATTGTAATGTAATCATTGTAAATTTGTTATAGATACCATGTGTATCTTAGCAAGGGTTTATGTAATTTTTTGTAATTAGGAAATCCTTATGGGCCGACCTGATCTTGGTAGATTGTAATAAGATATAAATGAAAGGTCTCTCTTTTGGAAAAGACATGGATGGGATAGATGTGATATAAGGAGGTTGTGAAAGTTGTGAGCTTGTGTCTGTTGTATGTAGAGCATAGGATTATTGGTGGACTTCATTGGAATTGATTAAGCGAAGACAGTTGCTGGTAAACAGTTCAAAGATTGTGTATTTCTTCATATACACTTGTCGTGAACTAGTGAGTTCTGAAGGTGGACTTAACCTTCTTTGGGTAGTGAGCCCTCCATTGTTCTTAAATCCTAATAGGGTCTATCCTCTAACAAGGACTATCTACTGTAATGTTTCAATAAGCTCGTAATAGGGCTATATCTTCTAACAAGGATTACTATACTCTCAATACATTATTAGTGGGTGCTAATTCCCACCGGGGTTTTTACCTTTAATAGGGTTTCCCTGTAACCAAAATATTGTTTTATTGTGTTGGCATTCATTCTATTCATTGGATCTAATATTAATGAGCTTAAATTTTAAAGTTTAATATTCTATCATACAACTGATTCACCCCCCCTCTCAGTTGTATTGTGGATTGTTATTCCTAACCATTCCATCCATTTGCTTCTCTATTTTGATCATATGTCATGCTTCAATGACGACCCATGGGTTTTTCATTGAGGTCACAAGCCATATGTTGAATTAGTGCATATTGTTATCATTTCCTTGGCTATGATTGCTACTCACCTTCATGGCATGATGATGTGACTCAACTATTATTTCTTTGGAATGCTTTGGCAGCCTGATTTATGTTGATCTTAATTATATATGATAATTTTTTGCATGATCCTGAAGCAGCCATAGGGTTCTTGACAATGAATGAATGAGAGAGAGTCAGATATATTATACATTCTCTGATCTTACAAATGACATTCTCCATATTTCTCTTCTTAATCACTCAAAAAATATAAATAGAACCATGATAATGCTTAATCACCGAGCATGAACAAATCATCACAACAAAAGACCATACACGATACTCAAAATTTTCCCTCAATGCTAATGTTTGTAGCTTCAGTCGTATGATCATTTACAGAATACATATAATACTTAGATATTGATTATGATCAAGGTTACATTTTGTATTCAATTTTGAATTTGTGGATGAAACAATTTTAATCTGTCAAGTGTGGTTGTGAGACCGAATTCATTATTTCCTATCAATTATATGGTGTTGTTAAGTCTTCAAAGTAAAAATAATAATGCTCACAGTATCATACCTATCGTGGTTGGATGTAATCTTTGATAGCAAATATTTAATTCATATTCATACTATGAAGACAAGTTTTTGTGATGATGCACATGGAATTTGGAGATAACCAAACTAATGATGTTGCAAAACAAAAGGAGTATACTAATGATGTATTATGTTGTAGCCTCTATCCATCGTAATGAAGAGCGATGTTACAATTATTGGGAAAATAACTCATGAAGTAATCATTTCAAGTGGTGGCTTAACGAGTATAATAAATGGGCTGATGATGACTAATCCTTGACTATGTTGTCTAGCCAATAAGGATTGTCAATCCTATGTGACGAAGGGTGCTCCCCTTAATACCACAAACACATAACAGAAATGGAGAAACAACAATGATATGCAAGAATAGAAAATTGGCTTCTTATTATCTCCACAAATGTGGAATTACAAACTTTCAAAATTACGATATGCAAAGCCACATGGGCATTCCCTTACAATATTCTGTAGGACAAAGCCTCGAATCAATACCCAGATCTATACCCCGAACTACCCTAGACAACACTACGGGCCTTCTTTATATAGGCATTTTCCACCACCCAAGAAGGTTCCAAAAATTTAGCCCTTAGGGCTAACCAAACTTAGAATTATTTTATTTTTCAATTTATTACATCAAAGTCAGCTCAAAATAACTTTTGAAACCTGAATAGAAATTTTGAAGGAAAATTATTTTCCACCATTTCAGGTGGCCCAACTTCTAGAGACCATAAGTCATCACCATTTGACCCAATTGACTATTATAACCCCATTTCAGAAAGGCCACAAAGAGCTCTCCAGGCTTGACTCACACAAGCGCTTGTCACCCAAGTTTTCAACCTCATTCAGGGCCTCTAAAGCCTTCAAAACTGAGTTCAAAGTTTTTGTACCCTGCTGCCAATACCGAAAATCTTCAATATCTTCAAAACTAGACTTGACCTAGCCATGACACTTTACTGGCAGGCTGATATGACTAAGATGAACCTCTACATGTAAAATCAGAACATTCTGAGATCGTATGACCAACTTACTAAAAATAGCAAGTTTCCACAAATAGCAGCTCTACACAAGATAGCCCTTATTGAATACAAAAACATAAATATTTTTGGGTGATGCAAGATTGCTCTTACACCCAGGATGCTCCTACATCAGACACCCAGGGTAATTTGAGAAGTGACCTTGTCATGACTCAGGTGTGCAGAGGAAAACCAAGATGGTTAACCTCCTCCTTTGTTAGCCATGATGAATCTTCAACAGGTCATCCTTTCCATTTGACTAAATACTCATCATATGTCATGTTTCTTGTGCTTCTACCAACACGACTATCCAGTATGTCTTCAATCTCCTTGATATCTGAATTGGTTACTGGAATACTCCATTGTGCTCTTGTAACCTCATCTTCAACACCTCCTTCATGATACTCTGTCAAATCTGAAATGTTAAACACTGGTGAAATATTCAGCTCAGTAGGCAATTCTACCTCATATACATTTCCTGAATCATGCTTCTTCAATATCTTACATGGCCCAAACTTCTTCATTTTCAACTTGTTATATGTACCAACCGGAAAGCGCTCCTTCCACAAATGAACCATGACTTCATCTCCAACCTAAAATTCCTTATGCCTCATTTTCTCATCTGCCTTAGCCTTATACTACACATTCATCTTAGTAATATGCTTCCTCACCTCCTCATGGATGTTCTTCAAATGTTTTGCAAAATCCTCAGCTTTAGCACTAATTATTTCTCCTTTATCTATCTTTCTCAACTCAGATGCATTTCTTGGACTACTCCCATATACAATCTGGAATGGTGATTTACCAGTGCTCTTGTTAACAGAATTATTGTATGCAAATTATGCCTGTGGTAAAATCAAATCCCATCCTATTGGCTTATCTCCAACCAAACATCTCAAAAAATTTCCCAAATTCCTATTCACCACCTTTGTCTATCCATTAGTCTGTGGATGATGTGATGAACTAAACTTCAAATCTATCTTCAACTTCTTCCACAATGTACTCCAGAAATATCCAACGAACTAAGTGTCCCTATCTGAAACTATACTCTTTGGCAAACCATGCAGTCTCACCACTTCTCTAAAAAATAATTCGTCTACATGAACATCATTAGTCTTCTTGCAGGGAATAAAATGTGTCATCTTTCAAAATCTGTCAGCTAACACAAAAATTAAATCATGTCCCTGTTGTGTCCTTGGTAAACCAAGAACAAATTCCATACTGATATCCTCCCAAGGCCTCTTTGGTACAGGTAATAGCTGATACAACCTTGTATTCTGCTTCACTCCTTCTGTACAAACTTTTTGACATCTTGCTGCAACTATGGCTAATAATAATTCTCACTAACCAAAGCAAGGGTTTTATCACAACCAAAATGTCCAGCCAATCCTCCTCTATGCTTCTCCTTGATGAGATTCTCCCTCATAGAACTTCTTGGAATGCACAACTGACTCCCTCTGAATAGCATATCATCCTAAATGAAGAAATCCAGCCACTTCGTCCTGTCTAGAGTAACAGGCTCTTTACAAGCTTTCCAAGCTTCACCAAAATCAAGATCCTCTAGATACAAATTCTTGAGTTCCTTGAACCCAACCACCTTAATCTGCATCTCTGTCAGCAATAGTTGCCTTCTGCTAAGAGCATCTGCAACCCTGTTAGACTTTCCACTCTTGTGTTTCAAAACAAATGTATAACTCTACAAAAACTCAACCCATTTAAAATGCCTTTGATTCAACTTTCCTTGACTATTCAAATATTGCAAAGCTTGATGATCAGTATACAAAACAAACTCTTTAGGAAGTAGATAGTGTCTCCACTTCTTCAATGCCTAAACTATAGCATAAAATTCTTGATCATAAAAAAAAATATTTTCTCTTGGCATCATTTAACTTCTCACTGAAATAAGCAATAGGTTTACCTTCTTGGCTCATAACAACTCCTATTGCAGTACCACTAGCATCACAATCTACTTGAAACACCTTATTAAAATTTGGAAGTGCTAAAATAGGTTATTCTGTAACTTTTTGTTTCAACAATTGAAAACTTTTTTCTGTCCCATTAGTCCACTTAAACTCTTTTCTATCCCCTCTCATTGTTTCAGTCAAGGGGCCACAAATACTGCTGAAATTTCTAATAAACTTTCTATAAAAACTAGCCAAACCATGAAAAGATCTTACCTTAGTAGCACTCCTTAGAGTAGGCCATTCAAGGATAGCCTATACCTTCTCTAGGTCCATTTTTAAACCTTTTGCTGAAACTACAAACCCCAAATACACTAACTCTTTCTTCACAAAACTGCACTTCTTCAAATTAATCAACAATTTCTCTTCTCTCAGCTTCTCAAATACCATACAAATATGCATCATATGCTCCTCCAATGTCTTACTAAAGATCAAAATATCATCTAGGTAAACAATGACAAACTTACCCATAAATTCTTTCAGAACCTCGTTCATCAGTCTCATGAAAGTGCCCGGTGCATTGGTTAGCCCAAAAGGCATGAATAACCACTCATACAGTCCTTCCTTTGTCTTGAAGGTAGTCTTCCATTCATCTCCTTCTCTGATCTAAATCTAGTGATCTCCACTCTTCAGATCTATCTTTGAGAAATACACAGCTCCACTCAAACAGTCCATAATATCATCCATTCGTGGCAATGGAAACATGTACTTGATTGTGATCTTATTTTTTGCTCTGAAATCTGTACACATCCTCCACTCTCCATTCTTCTTTGGTGCTAATACCACTGGCACAGCACATGGACTCAAGCTCTCCTGAATCAATCCCTTATGTAACAACTCATGTATTTGTCTGTTCAACTCTTCACTTTCTGCTGGTGTCATTTTGTGTGTTGCCTTGTTTGGAAAACTGGCTCCTGGAATCAAATCCATCCAATGACTGATCTTCTTTACCGGTGGTAATCCATCAGGTACATTATTAGATACAATATCCTAAAACAAATTCAACAAATCTACAACCTCTACAAGTACATCATCTACTTCCTCTTTACCAGCTTTTGGAATTAAAGCAAAACACACATGCTCATGCCTCATACCATCTAGGAATTTTTTCCATCAACAAAATTTATTCTCACATTACCACATACCTTTTCTTTGGTCTCCTTCAATGGCTTTAGCTTATGTCACACTCCATCCTTTGTCAGGGAATAGGTATTCACATGACCATCATGTACAGCACATTTGTCAAACTGCCACGGCCTACCCAATAACATGTGACATGCATCCATAGGTATGATATCACATAGTACCTCATCATGGTACCTGTCAATCTTAAAATTTACTAGGCACTGTTCACTGACCATGACCTTATGGTCATCCTGCACCCAAGAAATTTGATATGGATGTGGGTGTTTCTATCTCTTGAGCTTCAACTTTGTCACCATCTCTTCTGACACCAAATTGTCAGTGCTTCCACTATCAATAATCACATCACAACATTTACCCTCACACTTGCATCTAGTGTGAAACAGGCTCCTCCTTTATTTAGGTTCATCCTCACCACTCAGCAAGACTCTTCTATTAATCAGTGTTTCTCCTCTTTTAGCATCTTTAGAATTTGATGATCTAGCATCTTCATCTACATGTGCAACTCTGGCCTGGCCTTCATTCCTCCTATCCATCCTTCCTTGGTGTTGAGGACATTCAAATGTCCTATGACCTTCTTCTCCACAGTGAAAACATGTTCCATGGAAGCCTCCTCTTCTAGATCCTCGTCTTCTTCCTCTTCCTCTCTGATCTCTATTATTCTGATCACGGAAATGATTAAAATTGTCTCCTCTCTAATTCTGACTGTTACTAGCCTCATCCTGCTTTTTCATATTTTCATTTTGATCTTCATATGACCATCCACCAGATCTTCCATCATGACCTCTTCCACTTTATCTGCTCTCAAACTTTTTGTTTAGCTTTTTCTCTACTTTTAGGGCAAACTGGTATGCCTCTTCAATACTGTTCATTCGAACTAGATTCAGCTCCTCCTGAATGCTCGGCCTCAACCCATTAAGGTAACGGGCAACTTTCTCCTTGTCAGCTTCTGCATGGCCTGTTCTGATGAGGATTCGAGATAACTCCTCTGTATACTCTTGAACAAATCTTCCTACTTGCTTCAAACTTTTCATTTTCTTCAATAGGTCAAGCTCATAATCAACGGGGATGAACTGTCACTTCAATTTATCCACCATTCGACCCCATCTTGTGATTTTATCCTTTCCTCTTCTATTTTTCTCCAATCTTCGTATGACCCTTTAGTCTGGCCTTCGCAAATTTGACCCTATCAGGATCCTCAATATCTTCATACTCAAAATATTCTTCACATTCATTGATCCAGTTGATCAATTCTTCTAGGTTAAGATTTCTTGAAAATGCAGGAACCTCGATCTTAGGTATTTTCTCAATCTTGGAAATGGCCCGAAAAATCCTTTCTTCTTCTTGATTCAAAATTTCACCTTCTTCTTCTTGATCATCATTTCCTTCTTTGGCTTCATCCTCACTTCCATCTCTGACATTAAGATTCATTCCTCTACGAATCTCTTCGTGCAATGCTCGCACTTGTCTCTGGAGTGCTCTAACCTCAAGTGTTACAACACCAGCTCTTCCACCATGTTCCCTTTGTGGAGGCTTTTTCATGATGTGCATTGAAACCCTAACCATGGTCCTGGTGCAAACTACCTCACGGTCGGTGATTTGTTTACATAGAAACCCTAACCCACGGTCCTGGTGCAAACTATCTCACAATCGGTGATCTGTTTACATGAAACCCTAACCCACGGTCCTGGTGAAAACTGCCTCACAATCGGCGATCTATTTACACACTCAGGAACTCCTGCTCTGATATCACTTGATGAAGGGTGCCCCCCTTAATACCACAAACACATAATAGAAATAGAGAAACAACAACGATATGCAAGAACAAAAAATTGGCTCTTATTATCTCCACAAATGTGGAATTACAAACTTTCAGAATTACAATATGCAAAGCCACATGGGCATTCCCTTACAATATTCTATAGGACAAAGCCTCAAATCAATACCTAGATCTATACCCCAAACTGCCCTAGACAATACTACGGGCCTTCTTTATATAGGCATTTTCCACCACCCGAGAAGGTTCCATAAATTTAGCCCTTAGGGCTGACCAAACTTAGAATTATTTTATTTTTCAATTTATTACATCAAAGTCGTCTCAAAATAACTTTTGAAACCTGAACAGAAATTTTGAAGGAAAATTTTTTTCTGCCATTTCAGGTGGCCCGACTTCCAGAGACCATAAGTCATCACTAGTTGACCCAATTGACTATTATAACCCCATTTCAGAAAGGCCATGAAGCGTTCTACAGGCTAGAGTAGTGCAAGTGCTTGCCACCAAAGTTTTTGACCTCATTCAGGGCCTCTAAAGCTTCAAAATTGAGTTCAAAGTTTTTGTACCCTGCTGCCAATACCGAAAATCTTCAATATCTTCAAAACTAGACTTGATCTAGCCATGAAACTTTACTGGCAGGCTGATATGACTGAGATGAACCTCTACATGTAAAATTAGAACATTCTAAGATCGAATGACCAACTTACTAAAAATAGCAAGTTTCCACAAATAGCAACTCTGCACAAGATAGCCCTTATTAAATATAAAAACATAAATATTTTTGGGTGATGCAAGATTGCTCTTACACCTAGGATGCTCCTGCATCACTATGAGATATCAATTATCATGCTTCTAGTGAAAGGTCTTTCCCAAATTGCCAACAGAAGTGAAGATCAACTTAAATCATGCACAAATAGAACTAGATCTGAGGAAGAGATACAGAAAGGAACTATACATAATGCATTGGAATGTGAAAATTCAATGCATTCTATTAGTTCTAATGGATCTTCCTGTGAAAACAAGAGAACATCATGGTCTAGTAAAGATAGTCGTGAGTTGGTACGATTGGATATAAGTTTTGAATCACTATCACATAATGGACTAAAAACTGCTAGTCTGGTAAGTATAATCTAAAACAAATTAAATAGATCTCTATTTTACTAGCCAAGCAAAGAAATTGAAGTTCATATGCGATAAGGTTAAGGATTGTCAAATCAAAATAAAATAGAGATTTGTATTCCAAAATTCATTTTAAAAGTTGATGACTTGATAAAATATAGGCGTATCTTAAGACTCTGTTGCTAGAGATGAATAGTGTGGCAGATTTAATGTACAGATGTTTGGACTATAATGCTATGAGAATGACCTCTAATGTGACAGCTATGTAAGATATTGGGAGCAGCTTATTAGTGGTGATATCTTTAGCCTAATTAGATGTCGATGGAATTTTTTTTTTCAAGCTCCTTATTGAATATGATTCTCTAAATATCAAGTGTTGTTGTTGAACACTAAACCAACAATTCCCTTCATTTGGCACTATTTCTTAGTTTATTAGTGCAAGAATGGTTGTATGGAACCATTGACACACATAATAAGTGTTGTTAATTAATAATATGAGAACCATTGATGATGTGAGCAGAGGAACGAACATTCCATAATTAAACTGATAACACAATAATAAATAACTAGGATGAAATCATCGTCAACAACACAAGATATGTCAAGTAGGAGAGGCACAATGAGATACGTTGTCAACAAGATAGAACACATGCCTTAAACATTAACACTCCTACATACAATACAAAGATGCTCAATACAATCCATAATAGAACAACTAAAACAAGAGAAACTCCCTTATATGTTGTTACCTAACCCACTCTGATACCATTTTAAAGTTATGCCTAGAAAATAAAGATAAACAACAATAAATAGAAGTAGAACAAAATAGGTACAAAAGACAGTGACTTTATCCTAGGAAAACCCTCCAACTAGAGGGAAAAACCCAGCCACACCAGAAAAATATCTCTTTTATTAATGATAAAAGTTCAAGTACAACACTTTTTCAACTTAATGCAATCACGTATATGTATAGAATTGAGAGACTCTTCATATCACAACTGAAGATCTCTTCAATTTCCAAAAACAAGTCTCTTCATATTTCCAAACGCATGACTCTTTGCATGTCCCATGTCTCTTCATATAATAAAATATCAAATATTTAGAGTGTGACACCTAGAACACATTGAATGCCACATTGTGCTCACTTAAAATGATGGAAATCTCATCATAAATATATTCTCTAGTTGTTGATTTAATACAGAGGTATTGTCCCAATTTCAACATATAGAAAAATCAGAGATAAAGATCTTTATCACAACTACAATCTTCAGCATAAAGACCCTATTTTGTTGTTGTATCTGGTTGCTTGCTAGTCACATGATGTTGGATTTTGAATGATGTATTGAGAGGAAATGATGTTTTTGTATCTTATGAGCACTAAGTATGAATATATTAGGTTGATTTGAAAACTTATTACTTCTATATGGAACCACTGG
>BSBK01006564.1:260000-266276 GCA_027943335.1 Chamaecyparis obtusa
TTGATCCCAACACCATAGATCATCTTATTATGGTATATCTACCATGTTCCAACTTCTCATTCACTCCAATCAACTTAGATTCTACCATTTGTCTTCTATAGCCTTTCTAGGCTTGTCTAGTAGCCCTTCACACCTTGAAATCAGCAAATCATTCACAAACTTCCCAAATAACCCAGCAATGTTTTTACATTTTCTAGTACCCTTTTTGGAGTTACTAAATTCATCTCAGTCTCAATCCTTCATCAAATGACTAGGCCTAATTATCCCTCCTCAACAAAGCAACTGCTATCCCCGCTTGCCTCTAGGTCTCCATGACCCTAAACAGTCTTATAATATGATTCAAAATCACTGATTTAAGTTAGTATGATTCCACCTACTCATCTACTTGCCATGACTAGTGTTGAATCAGTTCAATCAATCATATAGTTTTACTGTTGTTTTGACTATTCCACGATAGTGTACAGGTGTTTGAGAATGGTATTGTCTTTATTGATTAAAAGACATTTTCCATTTGTTCCTTGATACATCAATTCGACCACACCCACTCCACTTCTCGTGGATGTCTTTGAAATAGACTCCTAACTCTAATAAACTGACTGTAACTACTAACTAACTTCTAATTGTCTGATATCGGTCACCAAACTGATTGTATTAACAATCTAAAGAAGAAATTTGTTGTCAAGTTGACAACAAAAAGTAAATTCTGGAGGGGCAAAATCTACCCTCTTCTTGGGATTTTTATCCCAACCACCCATTCATTTCCACCCAGGTGTAGGACTGCAACAAACAAGGCATGAACAAGGAGACAAACATACATTTTAATTGCCATTTCTGACAAGTTGTTGCTTATAATCCCATGAATTAACAATGAAAGAAAAATGAAAAGAGCAAGGTTCCATTTAAATGCATTTAACACAAAAAATAAATTTACAAAACTGAACCAATGACATGTTTATAACAAAGGTCTATTAGAACTCCCAACAATTCTTAAACATACTTTATTTGATATGATGAAGTCTTAAACAATTAAGGTTGGAGTAGACATAGTTATCACACAATTTTTTGTGTGGTACAAGTAAGATTTGGCTAGGTCAAATCTTCCTTCGTGCTAGCAGTCTCCAGAATTAGACCTTTATTAAGAATTCATCATATCAAATAAAGTATGTTTAAGAATTGTTGGGACTGGTCCTTTGGCGTGTATTAAACAGATTAGAATTTTCAGCATATTATTATCATTCTATTTCTTTGTTGTAAACATGCCATTGGTTTAGTTTTGTAAATATTTTTTTGTGTTAACATGCCATTGGTTTAGTTTTGTAATTTGTTTTTTGTTGTAAACATGTCATTGGTTCAGTTTTGTAATTTTTTTCAAGAACAATCTAGCCAAGGGCCAGATCAATACTACTCATAATCCCATCGCCAAAGTGGCCAAAGACTATGTTAGGCTGATAAAATATGGCGATTCTCTTTACCGATGCAAATATTTGAAGGTTTTTGCACTTGGATGGATGTGTACCATTGTTAAGAGAATTGGACCGAGTTTGTCTTACCTCGAACAGGTGAGGCAGCATATGGAAAGGTTTTCGTCTATTGACCCAAATACTAGGACTATTTTGATCTATGGGTACCCTAATGTTGGCAATAGTTCTTTTATTAATAAGATTACTAGGGTGGATGTGGATGTGCAACCTTATGCTTTTACTACTAAGTCTCTATTGTTGGGCATACTGATTATAAGTACTTGAGGTATCAGGTTATTGATACCCCTGGTATTTTAGACCACCCCTTGGAGGGCAAGAACACCATCAAGATGCTCAATATTATTGCCTTGGCTCATTTGAACGTAGTTGTTTTATTTTTCCTTGATGTTTCAGGGTCCTATGGTTATAGTATTGCGCAACAGGTAGCTCTATTTCACAAGTATAAAACCTTTTGTTTGCCAATAAGCATCTTATTGTAGTTTGTAATAAGATTGATTTGCAACCACTAGAGACACTACCAGAGGAGGATGCAAAATTGGTTGCGGAGATGAGATCTGAGGCTGGGAAAAATATGGGTGGGTTCTTTGGGAATTGGGAGGGGGGATGATGGTGCGCTACTCTCTATGAGTGCTTTGAAGGAAGAAGGGGTGATTATGTGAAGAATGTGGCATGCGAGAGGTTGTTGGAGTAGAGAGTGGAAATTAAGATGAAGTTGAAGATGACTAGTAGTTGTCTCAATAGGATTCATGTTGCAATGCCCAAGCTATGAGATGGGAAAGAGAGGCCCCCTTGTATTCCTCAAGTTGTTTTGGATGCCAGGGCACATGCTGCCAAGGAGGCCATGAAGCTGGAGAAGGATATTGAGAATGAAAATAGTGGGGTTGGAGTTTACTCTACAAGCTTGAAGAAGCTATATATTTTGGCAAATGAAGAGTGGAAAGAATATAATATTCCTGAGTTCATGATGGACACAATGTTGCAAACTTTATTAATCCAGATATCTTGCAGAGGCTTGAAGAACTGGAGAGGGAAGAAGGGCTTAGGATGGTAGCTGAGGGTGACAAGGATGATGAGATGGGGAAAGTGGAGTTGAATCCTATTGAAAAGGAAGCTCTGGCTACAATTAGGAAGAAGACGAAGATGCTTATCATCAACACAGATTGAAGAAGAGTACTGTAGAGAGGAGGCCTACCGTACCAAGGAAGTTTGACAAGAACAAGGAATATGGCTTAAATAGAATGGGAAGACATCTTTCTAACTTGGGCTTGGATCCTTCGACAATTAGCTTGATAATAAATGAAGTAGATGAGAGCTGAGCAATTAGCTTCCCAAGAAAATCTCATAAATGAACTATGTGTACCCCAATTCCTATGCCCTTTGCACGTACCTAAATGATATATTTGAAACAACAAGGGTAAATTTAGCCTTACCCTTGTTCTTTCAAATATATCCTTTGGGTATGCATAGAGGGCACAGGAATTGGGGTACACATAGTTCATTTATGGGATTTTTCTTGGGAAGCTAATTGCTCATCTGTCATCTACTTCATTATTATGAAGCTAATTGTCGAAGGATCCAGGCCTAGGCTAGAAAGATGTCTTCCCAAACACATAAAAAACATGCACATAAACACAACAGCTGAGAAACATAAATGTAGGCATCATGGTGACATTTTTTTGGAGACAACATAATTGAGTTGTATACCCAGATGATGAAAAGCAACTTCTACTCCTCTTGTTCCAAGTTGACACTGCAAGATCCAAAGACCGTAGATAAGGAATAAATTTAGAGAGCGGAGGAGGGCCATAATGACAAAAATAATACAGGACAAACCTCAAGTTAAATGAGGCAATTGCAAACATTTTAATAGATTTTTATTATTAAATAATGAAATTTGCATATCTAGTGTTCTAAGCCCCCTCATTACATGATTTATTATTGTAATCCCCTCTAACTTACGCATCTATAAAATGAAACTACAACCTATTGGGATTGAGACAAACCTTATAAAACAACAACAGCTAAGAAGGATTGCTTGCCAACATCTTCTCATGAATACAAGGTCCCCCAACAGATGTATTCAGTAGATGTTGGCAAGTGATCCTTCTTAGGTGTTTTTTATAAGGTTTGTCTCAATTCCAATAGGTTGTAATTTCATTTTCTAGATGTGTAACTCAAAGGAGGTTTACAATAATAAATCATGTAATGAGGGGGCTAGAACACTAGTATATGTAAATTCCATTATTTAATAATGAAAATTTATTAAAATGTTTGCAGTTAAACTCATTTAACTTGAGGTTTTTCCTATATTATTTTGGTCATTATGGCCCTCCTCTTCTCTCTAAATTTATTCCTTATCTATGGTTTTTGGATCTCATTGTGTCAACTTGGAATCAAAGGAGTAGTAGTTTCTTTACATCGTCTGGGTATACCACTCAATTACATTGTCTCCAAAAAATTGTGACCATGATGCCTACATTTATGTTTCTCGTCTGTTGTGTCCCAGGACCCCTTTATGACCATTTACAACCCTTTACGATCCCTAAGAATACATCTTAGAGGTCTTAAATTATCATAAAGGGTCATAAGAGTCTCCTAGGAGGGGCTAGATGAGCTTCCACCTTCATGTGGTTGGCCATGTTAAATAGAGAATGTTAAACTATTCTCGAAACAAAGAGAAGCTCAATAATTTAAGGTCTCAGTCCACAGACAAATTAAATTAGAATTACTATCCAAATTGGACAAATTATGTCCAAGGTTGCATCTTGGTGGATGGTTTGGATGATGGGCAGAGTGCTAGAAAGGTAGCAGCCACATCAGA
The DNA here is from genome assembly GCA_027943335.1 of Chamaecyparis obtusa. Taxonomy (NCBI): domain Eukaryota; kingdom Viridiplantae; phylum Streptophyta; class Pinopsida; order Cupressales; family Cupressaceae; genus Chamaecyparis; species Chamaecyparis obtusa. The sequence goes on from BSBK01006564.1 coordinate 264,303, forward strand.
GGGCAAAGAAAAGAAGGACATGTTGGGTGCCGAGACAAGGTGGATGAGCGATTAGATGATCATCTACATCAACATGGGAAGTTTGGCTTGAGTGTGGGTTGTATTTCAGGAGATAATCTCGAGGGGATAATCTCGGGGATTGGCAAAATGAGGCAGCCAAATTGGAGGATGGGTGGGAAACTGTAAAAGAGAGAAAAAGGAAAAATGAAAAGAAAGCTTTTGACATGATCCTTCGTTCTCAGAAAAAGGGTGGAGTTTAGAGAAAACTATGAAGGTGCTTTCTTTCTTTCTTCTGAAGCTTGTGTGATTGATGTGGGTTTACCGAACATTTGGGGAGATAGCTCTCCTGAATGTAGCTATCCCTAGTTCGGGCCAGGTTCTAACCCATTATGATTAATAAAATTACCAATTACCATTAAAAAAATAGTAAAGTAACATAACAAAATACACAGCGATATATATTAATGTAAAGTAACACCTGAAGATAAATATCTAAACTAATCAGCGAGCAGGATTTTGTTGGTGATTAGTCTAGATATTTATCTTCAGTTGTTGTTTTTTAACATTCCATTATTAGTCAAACTTTTGACAACCTTTGGTCGAAACCCTCACAAAGATTGGTCTAAATTTCAACCAATTTATGTCAAAAAATTTCATCGTGGGTTTGGCATCTCGGTCGGACGGTCTAAATATTTCAACCAAGTAAGGTCAAAAGGTCTAAAGATTTCGACCTGCTTTGGTCGATAATTCAACCTGATGAATTCCTAATAGCAAATGTGAATTTTGACCAAGATTCACGTAGAACTTTCTACGTTAACAACAATATGTTGAACATTTGACTCAAAAAATAGCAACCAAATCATTGGTCGATTATTCGACCAATATTGGTAGAAAAATTTGACCAATTGTCCATTGAAAAAAGGTGCCAATTGTACTAGTGGATGTCCTTGTTCCAGTGTTGGATGATCCTAGTTGCAATTACTTACTTTCCTATCTTCTTGGATACTTATTCTTGATCTTGTACTTCTCTATTTGTATTTAGTATTTTATTAAAATTACATACCCTACGACATGTGTAGTGGATGTGATGATTATGTGTATTTTATCATTCAGATGTAATTATGATGCAATATGTAATTTATAGATGTAATTGTATTTTTTAGTTTCTATGTCAAGGAACTCTTGAGATGTGTGATCTACTATGGAGATTATATTTATGTTTATGTAGTTATGGACTTTATGTTTTACTTTCACTTATTTTTTATTAAGGTAACTACAGGTTTTGAAGGGCCTCGAAACCCTTTAACAAGGCTAAGAAAAGATAAGCATAGAAAGACTTAGATACAACGATCTATCCCAGCTAAGGATAGAAACCAAAAGGGTCAAAACCCAAATATTGCAATAAGCACTAAACAACCAAATATCAAAAAATAAGACAAAAACTCCCTATAGACAAGAACAAAAAACCTCCAGTAGCAGAATTACTTCATCATTTTAAGGAGGTTCTCAGACTCCACCATTTGACTCTGCATGTTTTTGATAGAGTCCTTCAGATTGACAATGTTTTTTCCCTAAGCCTCAGTCATCTTTCTGGTGTTGGATCTAGTTATGGTACCCAGACCCAACTACAAGATATCCTCAATTCCCTTTTTCTTTTTCTTTTCTTTTATCAGTTTGATTTCCTTCCAGCATCTCGCAAAGAGCTTTGAGATTTTCCATGGTAGTTTTCATACCCGTATTATATAGGGTAATCAGGTTCTTTAGCATAGTTTCATTATTCTTAATTTTATCATTGATTAGGCTTATCACTAATTCCATAACCTTGTTAATTTTTTCATCCAACACAATACTATTAGCAGAAACCTCTCCAAAAACATCATTACATTTTCTATACATATCAACATCATTCCTCATCTTATCAATGACTTCCTCTAGTAGATCATTCCTAGCTTCCAAATTTTTGCATTTATTCTG